>JANTCA010001528.1:0-11954 GCA_024741275.1 Chironex yamaguchii
TGTCTTGATGAACTTGAATTTCTCTGTTGTACTAATGCTACTGATGGGCTAGAGTCGTCGGTATGGTTCTTCTTCTTCATAAGATGCCCTTGTTTTTTGCAATAAAAACAGGTGGGACCATTGCCCCTAGCAGAATTTTTAGTGAAAGAGGTACCAGAACCAAAGCTTGTTTTAGTCTGGTCGTCTACGCGACTACTGTTCTTCTGAAATGCCACTTTACTGCTACCATATTGAATAGGGCGTTCCTTGCCCACGGATCTTTGGCACTGTAGCTTTTCGGCACTAACTTTGTGAGTCAGTGAATAATCGTCAGCTGATGCGGCTGCTTCATTAAACTCTTCAACTTTTCTTTCATCTAGGTAAACTTTGATTTCTTTAGGGATGCACCTTTTAAATTCCTCTAAAAGGATAAGCTGGCGTAGCTTCTTAAAGTCATCATTGATCTTTCGAGACAAACACCATCGATCAAACAATCTTTCTTTTTCATGTGCAAACTCAACATACTTTTGGTTGGTTTGTTTTTCGGCATTACGAAATTTCTGGTGATAAGCCTCCGGAACCAATTCGTATGCCTGCAGGATAGATTTCTTTACAACACTGTAATCTGCACTCTGCTCAAGGGTCAAAGCAGAGTAAACATCTAATGCTTTACCTACAAATGTACTCTGTAACAACAGTGGCCAATATTGCTGTTGCCAATCCAGAGTAGACGCAATTTTTTCGAAATGGTGAAAATACTTGTCCACTTCTTTTTCTTGAAAACGTGGGACAAGTAGAATATGTTTTGTTAGATCAAACTCGGAATGACGAGGTCTTTCAGTCGGAAGTTGATTTGCTTGTAGCTGCCTCAACTTTATTTCCTCTAAACGACACTCTGAGTTCTTCTAGCTTGTACTGTGCCTCGAGTTTTGCTAGCTCTAACCTAAGTTCTTCTGCAGAGGATGCAACTCTACTACCATTCTCATTTTCATGGTCCTGTCGCATGTCAGATACCTGACTTACGATGCTCTCCCTTGCTGTAAACATATTCCTTTCAGTTAACCTATTGTTAATCGTTATTGTTATCGCTGCGTTCAGTTAATTGAGAGACTAACTTCCACCTCAAGATACTGTGCTAAAACTAATAACTGGGCCTTACACAAGGTACACAACTTGTCCTTAGACACACCACCATCCACAAAAACTTCTACCTCAAAAGTAGTCATGATGTATAACACAAAAGGGTACCAAAGTGTATAACCAAAAGGGCACTTGAAGGTACAACCCAGGAAAGGTACCAAAATGTGTAACCCAAAAAAGATACTAAAATACCTCAATAAGTGTAGAAGGGAAAGGACAAAGCAAATGTAAGGCTCGTTCACCCCAATATGTACATTTGTGAAAAACAGTACAAACACACCAATATTAATCCATTGACACAGCTCTAGGCATGCAGAATACAACGTCAATGTCACCTTAACGGTAAACATATAATACCGGACTTTAATATGGTGCAATAACAATACTGCCCACAAGGCATAAAAGCAAGCAAACACCAAAATACTGATACTTAGGTACTTTTTCCAGCAGAGGGACATATAGAACCGTGAAACTTGATTTTCGGCTCCCAGACAGGCCCCCAAAAATCTGTTATGATTGCACTTAGCCAGATTGCAGGAGATGAATAAAACTGATCTCCTACTGATCAAACACAAGTTGTAGCAGATTTGGAAACAAATTAACAATCCAGCTAACACAAAGAAGTTTAATAAAATACATTTACTACAGTTAAAATAATTAGTTAAAACTAGTCAAGTTTACTTGAAAATCAATTGAAATTATCAAAGTCTGTACTTAGAGTCCAGATAGTATCACGTGACCACAAAAGAGGATCTTTGGCTCAAGGAAAGACGCATCTTGAGCATGACAGGCAGCTGAAAGAGTATGGTCTTGCATAAACAGACTAGAAGGCGGCTTACACGGTTCTCTAGCTTCAGAGTCCCTCCACGAAGCTGTCAGGTGGAACACAACAGGTTGGGCGTCCGTCATCTCCAGCTTCAACTCTGTTGGAATGGGAGTCGTTCTGGGCTTAAATAGCACCCTCCTTCTAAGGTGTTGACCCTCCAGGGCAATAGGTCTTTATATGGCTATATTTTGAGTGATGTCTTGATGACCATCCCACTCCAAACAAGGAAACGGCCAATGCCTGAGTTGCAGGAAGCACTGATTTTTTCTGACAACAAAACGGAACTAGGGTGTGTTCCAAGGAGCAAAACATACCCTCGGGGTCGGAAGGCAGATACATAACATAAAACACTATTTTCCCCATGGTCCTCTCCTTCACGTGCAGCTGCCATCACAATGACCAGTGGCAGACTGGCTCACCGGGACATTTCCCCGTGGATTTCTGTCAATAAGGACCGGATGTCAACAGGTTCTCGGCCAAGAGATGGTTTTATCGTTTTCATTAGAATTGATCTTGTCAGCAAAGTTAGACGGTACTACTTGTACAGGCCCAAGCCCGTAGAATTCACTGTTCGAACTATGTTTCAGCTGAAAAGTGTCAAATTTCAAGCCCCTATGTTTTTAAGCCTACTAAAAATCACGATAATCATAGATCATAACAAATGAAAGGAACAGAATAAAGTGCAGGCATTTGTGTGGTTTTCCCTTCGTAGTATCAATTCCCAACAAACTTTACAATTAAGATTTAGACTTGACATTTTTAGACAGCATGATTGGATTTGCGAAACAAGGCTTTGACAAGAGTTCTGTCGAAGACAAGTTTTTCATAATCACTATAAGCTCCCACCCCATATAGAAGCCTTAGCCCTTGGACTACCCTCCAATCAAATATATTTCAAACAAGTAATCAATAGATCAGGTAACATCTATAGTCATCATTAATGTTATTATCGTAAGATATATCATTAACATCATCATACTAGAAATGAGTTGATGAACTATTTATATCTCAATGTGTGGACCTCAGTAGTGACATGGGTTGATCTTGGAGGTGGTGCAAAAACATTCTGTGTTTGTTTTGTTCCTTTTTCTAGTGTTTGCAGCCATATTGCCGGAAGAGTGTAGCATATGTTGTTGATATGATTGCTTTCATGAAGAAAGTGGATGGTTTCTTTTATTTTCCTGGTTATGTCGTTGGCCTCCTTGTCCATAATTTTCCTCTTTTGCCAATCGAATATGTGATCACTTTTCCAGCAGTGCTCAGCTATCTCATTGCTTTTGGTGTCATCCCTTTCTACAGCTCTTCTATGTTCTTGTTATCTCTGTCTTAAAGATCTTTTGGATTCTCTAATATAGATGGCAGGGCAATCTTTACATTGTAGCTTGTACACTAAATCATTCTTTTCAGTGATCGGTACTGGGTCCTTGGGTTTTGACAGCATTGTTCGTAATTTGGAATCTGTGTAAAAGGAACATTGGGTGTTTTAGTGTCTGAGAAATCTTTTCATCTTTTCACTGGTATTGTTGATTTGGGGGAGGCAAAACCATTTTAGTTGTTCTTTTTCTTCTTTTTGTTTGGGTGCAGCTGTCCTACTTTGTGCCTCCTGGATGTCTGTTAACTGCCATCCATTAGAAAGCAGAACATCTTTCAGGTGCTTTTCTTCTTTCCTGAAGTCGGCAGGATTTAATAAGATGTTTCTTGCCCTTCCAAAAAGAGTAGTAATGACACTGTTGCGAGTTGTGGCTGGATGGGGGGATGCATTGTTGATGTACTGGTCTGGGTAGGTTGGTTTTTTGTAGATATTAACTGAGATGCTGCAATGCATCTGCCTTTTTAATGATACATCAAATAAAGGTAATTGGCGTTTTCCATGATGAAGTTGAGGTTGGGATGCAAATTGTTGAAATTGTGTCAGTGTTCTTCTTTGATTATAGTGGAAACATCATCAACATACCTTTCCCAGATGGATGGTGGTTTATCTGCAGTTGTCAATGCTGTATTTATGAAGGTGTGCATGAGCATTTCAGCACGAACAGACGAGGTTGGAGCTTCCATTTGTACACTATTGCTTTGAGCGTAGATCTCATCATCAATAAGACGTTAAGAAGGACTTGAAATAGTTTAAGGATGTCATGGGGTTGCAGCAACGTTGTGGATTCCAGTGAAGTGTTGTTGACAAGCATGTCTTTAAGAATACAAAGAGTGCCATCAATTAGGTTGCTGGTATATAATGAAGTTACATCGAAGGAGACCATGACTTGGGACATGTGTTGAGTCTTTATAAAGCTTGCAAAGTCTGATGAGTTGTTACAAGTGTGTTCTTTGTTATCTGTATAAGGTGATAGAATATCAGCTACGTAGCATGGTGATGAGTGTAGAGGACTTCCCGAGTATGCTGCAATTGGCCATAAGGGAACGTTTGGTTTATGCCCCTTTGAAAGTCCATAGAATCGTGGTAAGGGTGAGTCTTTAGGTTTAAGCTTGTAGTAAAGCCTTCCTTTCAACTAAGCCCCTCTCTTAATATTGAGTCAAAACAAAGAGCAATGTTAACCAACAAATTAGCTATGTATGTACAGGAATTTGTAAAAAGTTATAATAGTGAATCACACCCAAGAACCACACTGTTGATGTCATTGCATAGCTTCAGATTCCTTGCAGAATCCGGCTGCGAATAGTGTGATGACAATTTGTCACTCGTTCCACAAACTTAGTTTTACGACGACATCAAATGATGCATGCAGGACTGCTGCCATCCCTTGAACTTTTTCTGTTTTAATAATCTTCCGAAGGTTCAACTGAATAATACTTTTGAGACCGTACTTTTAGAAACTTCTATAAAGAGGCCTTACGCGAACTTCCTATTCCCAGTATTTCTACATGTGTGGTTGTACCTCAGCTGAAAACAATCCCGTGACTTTGAAGCTTTTTTATTAAAGGTTTGCACAAATAGTAACTCGATTTCCTTGCTCTTTGAACTTAATGTCAAAACCAATAAAATCAACAGCGATGACTGATGTAGGGGGAATGATTATTAATAAGCAAAATAAAATAAATTTGTAACTTCAACGCCCTTTTGAAGAAGATGACGATCCACCTGCAAATTTTTTACCTACAAGGCCTTAGTCATATAAAGAACTGAGGAATATGTATAATATAGATGATATATATAAATAGAAGGAGGACTGGTACCAAACGATCACAGGAGGAAAAGATTAGAATAGAGACAAAAGGCAACAACAAAGGCAAGAGTAGATCTATGCAAAGACACAGAAAGAAGGAAGAGCTAAGAATTTCGCACAAAACTATTCCGGCATATCTTTTTCTTCTAAAGTAAACTTCCCTCTTTCTAACGATAAAGCTAAACTCCCTGCAAAACATTTTAGTGGTAACGCAATCCCTTTTAGGTCCAGGACTCCTAATTCCTTACTTTCCACTGATATCTCGCAAATAACTTTAAGCATCCAGATTCAATCATGGAAGAAGAAAAGGCTTTCTTCGGGATTCTACATCGACTAAATGACACCCAGACGGCAGTAGGACAGTAACACCCAAGAAAAATAGAAAGAAAACCATTGAAGCACAAATCTCTCTTCTTTGTTAGCAAAAGTAGAATATACGTTAAATGCTCTTTTCCACAGATTTTTTTCACTCCTATAAAAACACCAAGACTGGAAATGACAGCATTGTGTACAAATTTCAATGGAAATATTGCCCTGCCATCAAAATCGCGGAATAACAAAGATCTTTGAGATACAAGAAGGATCTTGCGAGAGGTAATACTAAGTGTCATGAGAACTACTGAACACTACTGAACAATCGACCACACTTTTGACTAACAAACTGTGGTGAAGCTAAAGGTCCTGCTTATACTGCTCAGCAGGACCAGCAAATTTCAGAGATTCAAAAAAGATTTCTTAATATTCTCCTGCAGTTTCATTTTGTTGGTAAATCCCCCATTCTATGGCTTCAGTTCAAACAAACTGTGATAAACTTTGCTTTTTTCACAGGATGCTGTATTTTGTCGTTCTTCACAATCGCCCATTGTTAAATTGGTTCTGCTTCACAATAGTCTAAAACAAAGAGCACTCCTGCCCAATCTAGGGACCAGGAGCGTGACTCGGTGATTATGATGACATGTCAAGGTTGGACTAATTTAATTGGTTCAGAGCAGTGGCGGCTGGTGCTGGGGGCACCATGGACATTGCCCCACCATTCAAATGTAGAGAAGGTCCTCCATATCCAATTATTTTCTCAATTGACAAATTTTATCACTCCTAGTCAGAAAACGTTCTTGGACTCTTCCAATAATGTTTTTTTTCTTCATTTTCTCTTTGTTCCTTTTTCTTTCTTTTTTTCTGATTAGCTAGTTTCGATACATTTTCATTTAAAAAGTTTGCCGTATACATATACTTTCCTCTCTGACGTTTGATACTCTGAAGAGTGTCAGACGAAAAAAAGCTTTAAGTATGTTTTCAGCGCAATGTCGCAGGTTTGCAAGGCGATAAGCAAAAATATCCATAACCAGAAAAATAAAGGAAACAATTGACTCTGTATCTATACTAATTTCTTATAGTCTTTCAGAAGTATAGCTGCCGGCACTATAAGAGAAAACAAAGCTGACATGGATAATGTTGACAATGATAAAGATTGACCAATCAAGTAGTGCTGAGCTATTCTGAATCTTTGACATAATGTGTTGTATTTGTGCGCTAAATTCTCCAATACCCTTGCAACCAAAAACTCCGACCAAATGCAATTATGTCAAACAAAGAAACATGTGTATCATGAACACATTGAGGTGTACTTGCTGTATTTTACTTATTTTAATTAGTAATGACGACAGTCAAAGCAAACAGCATGTATTTGGGCTTAGTTTCTGTATACATCATGGCTCAAAACTAAGCTGCTGTAAAAACGGATATCCGTATTTTGAGACACACAAAGCTGTACCACCTCAGTGTGAAAATTTTGTCATAATTTCAAACTTATCGACTACAAGTACATTCATAGTGGAAAAAAGGCAAAAATGTTACTTTTGAATGAAGACTCAAAACACTTTGTCGCTCTCATTTACTCGCAAAATTTACTAATGTAAATAAACTTTTGAAATGTTTATGTATAATCCTTTTTCTAAAACACATCCAGCAAAAGTTGGCCAGTATGCTCCAGGTAAATACCGTATTTCCTCATATGAATGCCTCTGAGTATCACCGCCCTCTAATGAACGCCGGACGCCTAGGGTAACATTTGTAAACTCGCCGCCCTCTATTAAAAGCCGCGTTTTTAAAAGCGTAGATGAAGGAAGGCGTACAGCAGTTTGCAAAAAGAGAAATCAGAAGCCTCCACCCCGACGAAAGCTCATACAATGGATCTTAGAAGCATGGAAAGGATTGAGCAGTGAGATGATCATCAAAGCTTTCAAGACATGTGGATTAAACTTAGCTACGGATGGATCAGAGGATGGGTAGATCCATTGTTTTTTGAGGAATCACCTTCTTCGACTGGTGCTGCTTTGCTGAAACAGGAATGGAGGCACTAGATGAAGATCAAGCTTCTGATAATTCCTCTAAAATTTGGAGTCTGACGTCTGCAAAAACTATCAAGCTTTCCATGTCATAGACGAGGACTGTGACAGAGGCAATGATATTGCCATTCTTTGAAATTTTTGATACCCTGAAGACATCTGTGGTTTTTAAAACGTTTTTCACACAATATTCTGTTACGTTGTTTGGGAAAAGAAAACAATGTTTAAAGTCTGCTTTTATATCAGTTTGCATTTTGCAATGAACGCCACCCTCTATCAAACGCCGCGTCAAAAAGTTCAGTTTTTAGTGTCAACAGAGGACATACGGTAAGTCTCTTAAAGATCAACCACGCCTCTAAGTCCCGTACACTTGTACTTTCTTACAAAATTTATTTCAATCATCAAAGAATCGATTAAGACATGTAGAGATCCAACTAATTAATATTAGTCACTTATAGTTAGTCCTTCCTTGAAAACGCGGCCAGCCTCTGTTAGGCGTTTATGACCTCCCGTAGTGTAGTGAAGACCAATGAAACCTATGAACATCGCTTTTATAAGTCAACGATTAATGACATCGCAAACTTCAACTTTAACTTACCGAAGAATTTAAAGCAACGCTTATGTTTAACCGTTTCCACTTCAAAAATGCGATAACCTTGTTTCGTTTTTTCAGGGATTAATTTAATCAGTGTGTAATATACGACCATAACACACCCCATTGCAGGTGTCTTTGCACCTGGAGCACACTACAGTATACTCAATTTTGTACACAAGGAAAAATTGGAAGTAAACTTCGTCTTGTGTTGTTTCTCAAATAGCCCTGTGAAAGTCGGCTCAACTTCCTCTCTTTGATGTCAACACTGACAATGGACAACAGTCAATGTAATTGAAATCTGTGAAATATCTAATAGTACGATTTAAGACACCTGTATAGATCAGGAACAGAATATTTATACCCGATTAAGAAACTAACTGGTGTTATTGACACTGCAACAAACTTATGCAATCTCTTGGAATAGACAATACTGGACACACGTCATTTGGCTTCAATTTTTGGCCATGACGGACAAGGAAACTGAGCCCAAATATATGCTGTTTGCTTTGACTGTCGTCATCACTAATTAAAATAAGCAAAATACAGGAAGCACACCTCTTTGTGTTGATGATACACATGTTTTTTTGTTTGACATAATTACATATGGTCAGAGTTTTTGGTTGCAAGGGTGGAGTATCTAGAGAAAAATACAAGACATTATGGTCAAAGATTCAGAATAGCTGAGCACTACTTGATTGGTCAATCTTGCTCTTGTAAAAATACCTCCATAACGAGGAGAAACAGCAAAACAAAGTATGAACTACTATAGTCCATTGCTCAACTGTTTCGTGCATTTAAATTGGAGTACACCAAAATAAAGAAGAGGCAGCATAGTAAAGTGAAAAAGGCTTAATGTAAAGTTGTGAAATCAAAGGTGCCTCTCGAGATTTTGTTCCTACAAAATAATTCTGGACACCAAACCAAGGGCACACTTGCTAATTCAGTGCAAAGAGGGAACGTGTTTGGTACTATACATGGTCGTAGCATCTAAAATCAAACTCAACTAAAACTAAAATCAATTGACTTTGGTTATATACCAAGAGAAATACCTCGTTTTAGGTGCATCCTCCGGCATCAACTAAAGTACATTAGGGTCAGAATTACAGTCACTGTTTCTAGAGCAACTTATAATGGGCCAGAGTCAAGAGAAGCTAACAACATTTTCATAATTAAATTGTTAAATTCAGCCATCATATAAGGACATTGACTGTGTCCAAATATTGCTACTTGTTGTTAAGTAAGTATTAATGCCGTCATAGATTTAGATCTTTTTGAAGACAAAGACAAGTTAGCAATAATTTTTAAAACAGAATCATGTCAAAAGGTATAATTTAATTAATTCAGAAAACGCGTGTTGCAAAGTTTTAGAGTTGAGACAGGACCAGCATAAGGTATTGTTTTTTTGTTTTCAGATACAGATCTTTTAATGTAGGAAGACTTTTGATTCTGTAAGGGAAAACATAGATGTTACTTGGTAACAAACACTCAAATGATTACGAGCACAAAGTTTAATCAAAGCTTTTAATCTATGACACCTTGTGATGTTCATATATTGAGAACATTAGATTCTTTCTGGTCACGAAATTATTTGATCACCGATTTTGTATTCTGAAAACAATCACATTGAACATTGAAATTTTTAGAAGCATCAAAGAAATTGTGAACGTCAAAATCACTTGCATGTCCTAATTTCTTCCTCATAATCACTTGGTATAGAGTTATATTATTAGATATAATAAGACAAATCTTTGACTTAAAATAAAATGCAATATTACGAGCACTACTGGGTGGAAGATCTAACCATCTTTACATTTAATTGTGGCATCTCATGTCAAGTATAGATTTAATCCAAATACAGTAATACCACGACAAACATTGCTAGATGGCATGACAATTTTAGTAGAAAATTAACGAAAAAGCTGTCAATAGAGATCCCGAAGCACAAAAGACCGGCTCTTATTCAACAAATATGTTAAATTAAGAATAACAAGAGAAGGAAGATGGGCCTCGCAATGGGTTTGATTGACTATTAAAAAGCTTTCAATATGGTGCCCCATAAGTGGATCATAAGATCCACAAGTATTGAAATCTTTTGGGTAGCAGAAAATATCAGAAGCCTTTTATAAAATAATAAGAACTGGAAACTGAATTAACATATGGTAACCAAAACTTTGTGCTTCGAGGTGGGGCAAAGAGAATACCACCATGTAGCCCTGTGTATCGTAAAAGGCAAACAAAAAGGGACCACAACGCTGAGGAGGCCGTGCTCGGTCGAAAGGCGCTGACTGGGATCACAAAAAGCAGCAAAACTCCAATGGCAGTTGTGTAGGAGGAGAGTGTAGGCCGCCTTTAAACAAGCCTAGCACAGCCCTGCATTAGACAGCAGTGACGCAGTACATGATCTTGGCGGAGGATCCACTAGTTGGACAACGGCAGATCCTGAAGACTAGTGGGCAGTCTGGCATCAACAGGTTTGTTGCCAGACAGTGGTGAAGAACGCAAAGGAGAACCACTGCGCTATCTTTTTTTTCTACAAGAACAATTATGAATCGGCAAAATGTGAAGAACACATAACCATCAGCCTCACGAGCCATGTCTCCAGCATCATTCTTACAGTTTTACTCTCAAGAGCTCAGAGTAGGATTTGACCACGAATCAGCATTTAGCAGTTTGGGTTGGTTAAAGATGTGGGGGCACTGCCATTTTCACTCTGAGAATGATCACCGAACGGGCCATGGAGATGCATGTGCTTCATTGATTTCACTAAAGCTTTTATTAAAGTAAGACATGGTGAGCTGTTTGGAGCTCTACAGAACCTTGATCTACATAGAAAAGATCTGCAGCCGCTTCAGAACCTTTACTGGAATCAATCTGCCTGCTTAAGAATAGATGGTGAATATAGCGAGCACACACAGGTGAAGAGAGGTGTCCAACAAGGCTGTGTCTTCTCTTCTGACCTGTTCAACTACTACAGAGAACTAATTCTGAAACATCTGGATTCAGAGAGGGGCTTCCACTTGGGAGGTGTGAACATTGCTAACATCAGATATGCAGATGACGCAGAGACTTAAAAATGTTGTTGTCTGGGAAAGTGAGTAGAAAAGCTCGAGTATGAAATGTGGGAAAACAAAGTCTCTTGTAATTTTGAAGAGACAGAGGCCAAAATGTGTGCTCCAGGTGCACAGAAAAGTCATTAAACGGGTATCCTCTTTCAATTATCTAGGCAGTGTGATATCTGATGATGCTAGGTGTGTGAAGGAGATCAAGAAGAGAATAGCCCTAGCAAGATCCACCTTGACTAGACTCGAGAAAATTCTGAAGAATAGAACTATTTCTATGGCCACCCTCATACTGCTATGTGCATCCAGTGCTGTCATACGGAAGTGAAGCTTGGACCTTAACAGCAGAATCCTGGAGAGCTGTGAGGTTTGGTTTCTATGAAGAATGCTGAAGACCTCGTGGATAGAGAGAGTTTGCAATGAAGAGGTGCTCAGAAGTCAAGGAATAGGAAGAAGTCCAATAAATAAAATAAGAAAGAGACAATTATGATTCTTGGGGCATGCACTAAGGGAAGGCGGTCTCACAGGCAAAATAGATGGGGAAAGAGGTAGAAGAAGAATGAGGTGGAATGGTAGTCTGCATGTGTGGTTGGAGGAGAAGAGATTAGATCACGGTGAAACAGAGCTGTTCCAGATGGCGCAAAATAGGAGAAAAGTAGCAGGAACTGAAGTCCTGCGTCCGTATCGGATATGGCACCTAGAGAGAGAGAAAGAGAGAGAGAGAGAGAGAGAGAGAGAGGTAAATGTTGGGTACCAGTTCCGAAAGTCAGGCTCAACAATTACACTCCCACTATTCATGGATGTACTAGATTGCTTGGGAAGAGTGAAAAT
>JANTCA010001530.1:0-11951 GCA_024741275.1 Chironex yamaguchii
GCTGTTCTCTAGAAGGAATTGATGCTTGACGTACAGTGGCTGGAACATGTTGTTTGATCCTGTCACCCAATCTTTGAAAAGTGCAACCTACAGAGCGTATTCTAAAAGAAAACATTCAAATGATGTCCGTTTATTTTCGCTATGTTGATGGCACTTTTGCCATCTTAAAAGCAGAGCTAAAATGCGAAAGGTTTTTCCAAAATTTAATTATAAAATCCGATATTTTATACTTTTCTGTTAAAAAGTCGAATCTTTTTTATCACGGACACTTTTTCAGGAGCAGCAGGTGCCTCCTGTAGGGAAAGTTTTACTGCATACATGTCTCTTACTATCGTAACTATGAATTATACATTGTATATCAATGCCTTCATAGTTTTTGCCTGACATGGTAAACATTTATCCCCATTTAACATTTACATTATCAATCTATGGTGACAAGGCGACTACTTAAAATAAGGCTAAACGTCTTGCGTCTTGCGTCTTCAGATTTATTGTTTTATTAAACATTAAATCTTAATCGTAAGCTACAAGATGGTAGTGGTTGCTCACCAACAACTGCTTGTTTGAATTTCTTCTCACTAGAAGTCACCTATAGTTCATGATGAGAGAGATCAGTCTTCGCTCTTGGATAGCGCTTGTTTACTATTTGCCTATCAACCTGACATTTTTCAGAGACGTGATGTAGAATTTCCAGTGATTTAGAAAAATATTTACTTTGCAATTCTGACAGTAATTCCTGGTGTCCATCAAATTTCTTTACTTTTGATTACAAACTTTGCTCATCAAGTAGAGTCATTAATTGTCTGTAATTTTAGGTGTATCCACAAAATGTATTTACATCGGAAGTAGCACAAGGGCAACACGGCTTGAATTAATAGGTCTTTCTTACATAGAAATACCGGTTTTAGTCAAAGAAAATCATTCCTAACTCATCCTATTACAAATTTGTCGCATGTGAGGCATTGTCGATGCCACTTTTTGTCGGGGATCCTGTCCTGTGTGGCATCACAAAATCTGCTTTTTAAAGTAAATTTTTTAGACTGTTCCTAACCACTTTCTTTTTTTCATCGAGATCAAAATTTTCCTCTGATAACCGCTCAAACGTTTTCGAAGAGAAATGTTTGTCAATTTAACTTTTTTATTGAATATTGATTTTGTTTTGTAGATTATATACCAAATTTCGAGCATCATTTATTTAGCTAAGATTTCTAGGCATTTTCAATTATCCACAAAACTTAAAACAGCTTTGAACACTGTCACTACTACTAACTGATAGTTCTAAATGCGCTCTAGTAAGTGAATTGTAACACTATCTTAAGCCGTCTTGTCCTCTCCTCGAGATCCAACTCTTCGGTGATAGCTGAATCTCCCTCCTCCGTATAAGAGCAATCTCTATCTTTGTGACAACATCCCTGCCTAGTCTATGGAAAGGAGAACTCAAACAAGTAAAGCCCTTTTGATCAGTAGCATCCAATTCGACAACTGGGTCATTATCTTCTACTTGACCTGAACGCCTGCTGACCGTCTGTAAACAGTAAATGAAGTCGGGATAATCTTCGATTTTTTTACCGCTAATCATACAGTAATTTTTAGCAGAAGCGTCTGGCTTTGTAGATCCAAAGCAGCCTCACAAAACAGTCCACTTACGTCAGCTTGTGTTGTTATTAAAATGAATTTGCCTTAGACTATTGCCTTGTTGGTATTTTTATCACCTTATCCACATCGATTCATTTCGTCTTTACACTGAGTTTGACGATGTCATTTTCAATTTGACTGGACTGTTTGAGTTTAAATGCTGATAAAGATAGAGGCGATCTGATTGATCATGCCACAAATAATAATCTTGAAATAGATCTCAGAACTTGATTTCCGTTTGCAAATCGATGACGATATGCTGACAAAACTGACCAACATAAACCGCGTGCTTGATTATAACGCACTGCCAGAAAATAGACATTATTTATTCTAATTTATTTTTCCCACGGCAGGCTACACAAATGAGGTTATTCATACTGCAATTTCTCAAATAGCGAGAAAAAAAGCATTAAGGAACGATAAGACAATTTCAATGTATGTTATATTTGCGGAAAAGCCATGTACCAGGATTACAGTAACTACTAAACATCCACATTTGTGGGAAAAAACCAACAGAATGTATGATAATATGGGAGAACAAACTACTTCACAAGGTTTTTTATTTCCGTGCCACGAAAGAAAGTAAACATATGACCAAAGCCGCTTTCTTGCAACAGGCATTATACAGTCTATTAAGAAAAAAAACCCCTCTGGTTAAGTTAGAAGACATGATCCGTACTTAAATATTTGTAGTTCTTCATCGTAATAACAGCTTTCAATTACGTATTAAAAGCAAATTTCCTTACTGTTGATTGTCGTAAGAAAGTTTTAAATGGCTGCGGTTTGATTAGTTCCAACTGTTTTTTTATTGTGATAGAATTCATGTTTACTTATTTTCGACCAAATTGTGGCTTGTTTAGTTTCATACGCGGTTTGTTCTCGTGCGATAAGGTATTTCATGACAGAAGCCAGTGGTTGATTGAAACAGCTGTAACTTCAATGATATCACTTTGCTATTAGGAATTTCAGTTTTCTGTGGCAGTTGAATGAATTGCAAACATTGTACTTAAAATCAGATTGAATCGCGAAGGAGAATGGACGCAAGTTTAGTTTCCAGGACTCGTTGGCTACATTTAGAAGAGTTCTTTTCTAGGTACTACAACTTTGCTATGTTTTAAGTATTATTAGTGTACAGTAGCTCGTGCAGATTAAGCTTGATATCATTCGTGTCGAAGAAGAAGAAATTGGAAGTAAATCACTTTATTCTAGCCTAGACCATATTAAAATGTCATCATAGACGTCATTTGTTATCATTTTAAGGAATTCTATTCCATTTAACTGTGTAGTGTTTATTACATAGACTACAGGAGATCAAAATATTGACATCATGATCCACACTGTAATGGTACTACAGCTATTGTTTTGATTTGTCATATTTGAATATGGAACTTTTCTCAGACTTTGTGTTACATGTGTAGAGTGACAATGGAACCACTGTCAGAAGTGCATTGCCATTTGAACTCATGGATGTTCATTTGGATCATTTGGTCATGAGAATAAGACAACGATGCCATTGTAAATGTCAACTTATATGTGGTCTCCTTCCATCCTTGATTTCTTCCATTTCAAGCAGGTTGTCGTTATTTGGTCATCTCTCAATTATTGTCGGTCTTTCACATCTTGTCTTCTGAGACGTTTCTCCTAAAGGAATTCGTTCACGGATACCATCAATCTTCTCTGTGGTCTTCCTGCCTTCTTCTTCCTTTCACTACCATACCCACAGCTCTTGATATGAATACGTGATATTTCTATATGATTTTACCTCCTATAATTCGAAAGTAAGTTAGATTTATTCATTACATAAGAGAGATCCGTTTGTTAGCTATTGCAAGAATACATTTAACTCGTCTACAACTGACAGCACCATGATATATCCTTTGACAAATATTTTCGCCAAGAACTCGTGACAAAGAGAGGCTTTTCTTATCAATCTCGTTTACGACCGAAAATTTGTCACGCAAATCCCTATTCTGCACTTTACATCGTGCTTCCTGTATCCTAACACAATCTTGTTATCTTCTCCATGTTTCCATTTACGGAAAATAGTTTAGATTGGACCTCCAACACCATTCATTTTTTTGTCTCCTCCATGTTGCTCTCTACAAAAAAGAATTAGATTGCACATTCAGCATGTTGGATCTTGTTTTCTCCTCTATGCTGCTCTCTGCAGAAAAGTAGATTGCACCTTCAGCATGTTGCATCTTGTTGTCTCCTCCATGCTGGTCTCTGCAGAAAAGTAGATTGCACATTCAGCATGTTGCATCTGATTGACTCCGCCATGCTGCTCTCTACAAAAAACAATTAGATTGCACCGTCAGCATGTTTCATCTTGTTGTCTTTGAGAGTGCTGTTGAACAAAGTAAAAGGTACCATCAGTGGTCACCTATCAGATTAATAATTCGTTTATTGACCAGGAAAGTGAAAAAGACATGAGATTCCGTGGTTGAGTATGCTAGTGGGAAATGTTATTGAGAAATAAACCATATATATGTTTTTGTCTATGTGAAGGTGTTTGACTGTGTCAAGCACGGACGGCTTACGAAAATGTTAAAGGACTCAAAGTTCATTGCAAAGATTTAAGAATGATTCCAAATTTGTATTGGGACCAGAAAACAGCTATAGTTTGCATGGTTAACATTTAAAAGGGCGTTCAGCAAGGTTGTGTTTTGTCACCTAATTTTTAACTTGTGTAGCTAGAAAGCTCTAGGTAAGATCAAGATAAGTGCTGGACCGAAGCTGGATGGAAATAATTATAACAATTTATGGTAAGCAGACGGTGTGGTTTGATTACAGTTACCGAGAAGAAGCCTCGCGAATTGATTAACATCGTGACTAATGAAAGAGAATAGCTGGGACTGAACAAATATAAGAGGATTTACTCAACGGTCTGCATTTAAAAGGTACAGATGCCACCATGAGACTTGACCAGGAATACAACTGGAATAGTATCTTAGAAGTTGGATAACATGAGATAGACAATGAAATAAATACACGCGTGCAGAAATGTATCAGCACGAAGGGCGTTTACGGGCTGGAGGAGTCTTTTTCATGCAAAGAGAATTGGAATTGACGTTAAGAAAAAACGATTGCCGTGCTTCATCTGGCAAGGCGCGGAAGTCTTCGATGATAAGCGAAGTCATGGAGAAGAGACTTGAAGCTGCCAAGTGTCGTTTTGTTGGAAAATGCTTAGCATCTTGTGGGTACAGGAGGAGTGCAACGGGAAAGTGTTGAAGAAGATGAAAACATAGAGACAGTTGACATTTGCTATCAGTGAAAGACAGTGGATATTTCTTGGTCATGTTCCTTGAGGGATGAAGGATTGCAGTGCTGCATAATAGAGACTGAACTGACCGGAAAAAGAGCGGTAGGAAGACAGAGAATGAAGAGGATTCGCTGGATGCAGGAGACAAAACGCAGAGAAAGAGGAAGATCTTGGTGATATTTGTGAAGAAGCAAAGCAATAAATGAATGAAGAACATACCATAGCTCGTTAACAGCATGGGATTTGGTTTGGCACAGGAAAAAGAAGAAACAGTTAATAACAGAACTTGTTTTGGAGTTTCAGGGGCCATTATTGGTGTACAACAAACAGGCGATGTCACACTCCACTTGTCGTGATACATCTCTCTTTTTCCGTCGTTTCCTCTTCCCCGTGGCGTTTGTGATCCTGGTTTTCTCGAAATCTGCGAAGACTTCGTGTTACATGGCTCACCATGACGGGCCGTCGAGCGTGTCTTTCTGCCACGTGTTGACGTTGAGCTTTAAGCGCTTCAGGTTGGCCTTCAGCACGTCCTTGTAGTGCTTCTTCGAAACACCGGTTGTCCGCTTGCTCTATGCCAATTCGCCGAAAAAGAGCTGCTTTGGGGCCCTGCGGACGTCCATGCCGACCAGGTGGCCGGCGTAGCGGAGTTGGAGATGTATATCACCCTTAATACTCACTTGGTCCCTTTTATTCAAAATAACAGAAGTCATCACCACTAACTCAAGCACTTTCTTGGAGTCATTTCAGTAATGCAAACTGTTCTGGGAATCGCTGTACTTATTTCATGCATATCTGATCTGCGCTGAAAAATATCTGGCCCAAAGGTTATTTCCCCAAACTACCTATGCCTGCAAAAGACACTAATTTAAATGGCTGCCATTGATTTTCTCCTGTAGGTTTAGGAGACCTGCCTGCAATACCATATTATAATATTATTTTAATAAACAAAATGTATTCTTGACCCAAACTTTCATGGTTTCACTTCTTATAAAGTATCGCTTGCCACGTTCTTGTTCCTTCTTTGGTTTCATGATATTGTCCTTATCGATGCTCTGCGCTTAAAGGCAGCTGATGACATCACAAGGGCTGAGCAAATACGTTGCAAGTAAACAATATGTTGAAAATACATGGAATTATAGAGACAAAAAGCCGGCGGGATGGTGAATTATGGTACATTTGGTTCAGAGAACATTATCGTTTTGCGACACTGCGTTTATTGTATTCTATGGTAACAAACATTTCAAGAAATAAGCTTTATTTTAAATATATAATAGTCACAGAGACCGCCTACGTAAATCCACTAAACGTTGAACCAGAGGCTGACAAGGAACGTGATGCATTTTTTTTCTACCAAGCTATCAACAAATTTTAGATAGCTTCTGTTCTTAGGATAACCGCTAAAAGAAGGGGATTGCTATGGTAAATAGCCGACAGTGGAGTTCTAACGATAGGAGTAACAGTCCACTTCAACGTAGAAATGTTTTTGCGTTTAGGTCGTGTGAAACGTGCTGCAGTAACATTGTGCCTCTTCTGTTTTCGAGAAAAATAGATCTGCTGCCAGCTCTTTATTGGCAAAGCAGCATAGACCAGCAAATCGTATTTGTTATCCGCTGACTCTAGGATGATAAGCATGCATTTTCTCAAGTGTACGGCATGATTTCCATGTGTTATTTCCTTTTTTGACGGAGACGTTTGCCATAACCACTATATAATCACCTATGTAGCTCGTACTTTAAAATCTAAAACTCGGAGACCTATAGCAGAGTAGGTTTGACAGTTGATCTAAACGGTGTAATTAATTGTTGCAGATGGAAGCAAGATCTCCAAATTTTATCCAATTTCTCACTCGCTACTTTGTAAATTGTGGGTTAAATCTTCAATAAACAATACCAACTGGTAATATCTGCAGGATTTTAACTTAGCTATCAAAAGTAACTTACATCATATTTAGAGTATGTTTCTCATTACAACAACTCCTATGTGATATAAGCATAGTGTATGTATAAGTAGCTGTACAGCCGATTAATGAGTAATCTCAAAACTTGATAACAAAGTAATTAACAGAAATGAAAACACCCCGAAAGAATCAAAGCCCCAAATGTAAACAAAGAAAGGTGCAAGAGCAGCAAATGTACAAAGTCGGACACAGTTAAACTGGAGATAACTAAAACTACAAGGCATCTGTCCTTGCAACGTTTGCTATCAATGGTTGCAGCCAACTAAAGGAAGGACAGTGCTATCACAGAGGACGTAATCAACAATATTTAAAATCAAGTAACTGACGTGAGATAGTAAGTAAACAGTAACAGTATAATTGCGTGACATCTAAGCAGGAACTATATAAATAGGCAGAAGACAACACCCAAGAATGAAATAAACTAACGTGCCAAAGTTTTATTAACAAGGTGAGGTGTAAAGTATGAAGTATGACGTTTTCCTAAAAGAGTACTTAAATACAAAACTGCCAAAAACATAACCAGGGCAATGGTTACTGAAAGTAAAACGTTGAAAAATTTACCAATGGATGTTTACCGAGAAGAAAATTACCCCTTTACAAAATTTGACACCCAGGACATTCCTATCCTCGCACACTTCATTAAATACTTAGACTGGGATTGCAGCAAAGTGCAGAGATGTGTTTATTAATTTCGCACCAATTTCCTAAGTCACATATGAAATTTCTCAAAATTTAAGAATTGGTAAATACCAACAAAGAACATTTTGTTGAGTATTTGTAATTACGCGGGACGCGGACGGAGTCATTAAAAATGTTCTGTGACCCAATGTTGCTCTTAGTGGAATTCAACGAATCTACGAATTAAGACTGAGAAACAAGTGAAGCTACGGTTAATACAATAATAGACGTCACATATAACACAAAATAATAGGCAATCGGGAGATTTTGCGGGAACGTGTGTAATTAAGTGCCTAAGGCTCAGGCACATTAACACTATTGATCTCCACATGCCATGCATTCGACACCTGTGATTTAGACTTCAATTAGCGTGCAAGTGACAAACTTCGGTATCATCAACTATCAGATCGAAACTAGGCTCTTGCGTGATCCATGTCGTTCTATTTTTATGGTATCGTGTTATCTAACCCATCCCGCGTTTTTCTGCAACTTTCATCGCACTCAATTTCTTGCACATGGAATGAATGGCCAGTTGTGTACGGTTTCCAAGTACTTGCTAAAAGCTTTGTTAGGTGGATCTGAAGCTGAAGGAAAACTCCAACCACTAAATCCCTTCCTACTTAGTGATGCCTAGCGGTATATGTACATATTTGCCTTGCAATATAACTTTGTTCATATCATATTCATTATTACGCACTGAAATTCAGTTGCTGTTAATGGCCAGCTGAACTTCGAATTAGGGCCGAAATACGAATAACCTACCCCTGGTTCTCTGGTAAACAACCAAAGAAGCAATTTCAAATAGAATAGCTATAGCGATTCACTCATCTGTCTTCGATTTAGATGAAGTTCTTGTGAGTCATATACCTGGTGTTATATTTAGTACAATTGCTCCGCGTGGTATTGTTTTGCCTTGCGTATTACTTAAGGCTTAGGAATAATAGTCGATCTGGTCCGTGTTACATTGTATCATTAGTACATATCACCTGAAACAGTTCAAATAATATTCCATGATCTAGAAATGCATCAGTGAACATTTTTTTACACCAGATAAGCTCCAATTTCAACTTTTCGCGGGTAGCTAAGCTCTCCAGTAACTTCAAATCCCCAACTTGTGAGCTAAATCCAATACAGACCTTCCCTTCACTCTTCACATACTTGAACACGTTCTGGAAAAATCGCTGGATAGTCTTGTATTCTCCATCAGCCACAGAACGCTCCAACAAGCTCAACTTCTCATCCGATTCCACAAGATAGAAAGGTACATTCCAGAAAATCAGATCAAATTTTGTTCCCTCAGGTATGTTTGTAAACAAATCACTAAGCATCGCTTCACCAGGAATATTATGAGCTTTGAAATTGATTAAAGTGTTTTCGATTGCAGCTGGATTGACATCTGTTGCAAGGAGTCTCCTAATGTTTTGTTTATTCCTCAGATAGTATGAAGTGCAAACACACCCTGTGCCTGAGCCGATCTCCAGAAAATCCCCTTGGGAAAAACAGAATAGTGCCAGATATTAGGGATTGTAAGGATATACATAAAAATGTATGACTGCGAACATCTACACTTAGAATCCGAGTTTGCTTACCGAATATCTGTCATCATAGAGTTATTGATTATTTGATAAAGGTGGCGAGCAGCAGAGGAAAGAAACGGATGTATAGACGGTACATTACAATCCTTAGACGACACGGTTAATATGAATAACGAATTTGCTAATCGAGACGTGTTTTAATGCTTCAGTTGCATATCTTTAGGCCCTGGACAGCGAGGCGAGGCCACGCGGCTATTAATGGTACAAGCCCTTTGTATTATAAATTCCAGAATTTTTGTGCAAATCAATAAAAAGGGCCCGTGATGTCATTGTAATCAGCTATGGACAAGAGCAAAGTTTAGGTGACCCTTACAGAGCCCAGGTCCATTGTATCGTTTCAACATGAAGTGCAAAAACAAAGCTACATATTCAAGGGCAAGGGACGGGGTGCAGGGCAGTTGCCCCGGCTAGCCCCCTGTCTGTGGACCTGTCTTTGGGTTTACACTTGCCGAAATGAAAGGGCAAGATGTCCAAGAGCGTGGCAAGTGAAGCTTATTAAACAGGAGGCTTTATTGACTGGGGCTAAATACAGTATTTGAACATAAGTAAAGTTAAAATTATGACCAACATGGCACCGAACCAGGGCCTCAGGACTGCAACTCTGACGCCTTTTGTACTAAGCTAAACAGCTCAAAAGCAAAGGTCGAAAGACATATTAGTCATTCTACCCCGGTCGTCCACACCTGCTATTGGGTATCTGTCTATTGTTGTCTACGCTTTACAAAGGGTGGGTGTTTTGTGCCTACAAGACATCCATTTATCAACGTTTGCATTATCTCCAAATGGAAGTCGTCAGGGTGGCCCTGCGTATAGAAAAGAAAGTAAAGTTATGATTACGAAAAAGCGGGGTATGGAGCCCGGGTTCGTAGGAAGTGAATCAGATTTGCAGTCGTGAGACCCTGGTCCGAAGCCCCGATGGTCATAACTATAAATTCTGTTGTCATACAGGACCACACTATCGACTTCTGAATAGAGCATTTGCTGCATAAGAAATGAAGGAATTTCGGCAAATGTCCGGTAACTTGAAATAGCGGCAAGTCCAACATTCGCTCAATCAAAGTGATGGAACGGAAAATTACGGCTATGTTTGAACCTTTTACTACTTTAATACACAAAATTAATGTTGAACATTAATTAACGTTCTTGCAATTACAAAACGTTAATTAAATCCACGTTAATTAGATGATGACGTTAATTTTTGAAACATTAAATTCAACGTAGCGCTAATTTTTGAATGTATAATTTGTGTCCAAAATTTTTAAAAAAATATGTGGACCCCTGTAAAATTTTCCTTGCCGGCAATCTGTTGAAATCTCGAAAGGAACTTTTGGTTATTTTGCAGCAACTATAGATTTGGTTCATAAATTTGAGCTTCTTTGTTTTACAAGTATACTACGATACCAAAGCATTGTGACATTGAAGGAAATGACGAAATAGAAGCTGAATCGTCTACTTCAGATACAGATGACGTCATTTCTGAAACAAAGAGGGTGGTAATGCTGAAAGTGATAATGCACTTTCGGATATAGAAAAAGATATTGTTGCTCGTAAGCGTGTTCGGGTGATAATGTCATCTGATAAAATGCATAAGGTTAAAAATTATACCGAAGATAATTTCAATGGCTCGGAGATAACTTGATGAGTTGGTTTATTTTTCTCTTGTTTAAAGCCTGATGATACATTTTAACAGCTTTTGATTTGTATTCCATGAATTCCTTACAAGCCAAACTAATTTCTATAAAGTAAAAGTCCCTACTACAAATCTGGAAAATAAATTTTGTCGTCCAAACATTCGTTTTAGCAAATCATTTTTGTGGTCTGGCCGTGAATGTTCGGTAATGTTTCCCTTTAAGCCGATTTTTGGTAAGCATCGCATAAATTTTAGGGCAAGAGAAAACACTTCGGCGAAAAATATTTTTTTATGGTACTTGATTTTATTCATTTATTAACACTTGCATCAATTACCGATGGCACTAATTAACTAATTTGATCGTTTGAAAAACGTTAATTAATGTCCGTCAAAATGCATTTTCAGTCTAAAAAACGTTAATTAGATCGACGTTAATAAAAGCCACGTTAATTCGTGTACATATTAATTTTGCGTATTAGGGTATGTATAATGGGAAAAAGAGCAATACATGTGCAAAAGTTAGCAAAAGAATTCACAAAATATCTTTTATGATATTCACGTGTGACATGACGTACATGAGCATCAACAATTACAAAATGAACGGTAATAGTAAGGATACACTACCTTGAATAACTGGTAAATTTTCTGCAAAACCGTCATGTCCTGTTGCCATGAATACATTTGCTATACAAGTGAAGTTGTATCCAGCGTATTGAAACTGGACAGGGAACGTCGATTCTTGCAGCTTACTAAGATGTTCCCTTATTATCAGTAAATATTCTTGTTTTTGAATTTCCTCTGCATTTAAAGACAGCAAAAAAACATTTAGTCTTTTGAGAATGTGACCATGAATGGCCTGATTTACTACGAACAATTTCGTCAGTTAATTATAACTCTATTGCTATTTGAACCTTTGCAACAATATTACAGCTTGTCCAGCAATTGACGACTTGAACTTAGAGCAAGAGCCTCTTTACTGCAAGGATGTTGGTTAGGAATGTTTTTTGTGTGTGAATTAAAGTAAACGTTATTGAAATTTTGAGAAACAAATAATAAGTCCAAGGTGGGTACCAGACACAGAACGCTCTGACGAGATAGAATTTATACTGCATAACAAAAACCGCACTGATTTCTTCAAAGCTTGTCTTAAGGTTCTAAAATGTCGGTTATGATCCTCTACATCCATCTACAGTA
>JANTCA010001531.1:0-11951 GCA_024741275.1 Chironex yamaguchii
TATTAAGTTAGTTGATAATTGTTGCTGTTGGTTAATAAAGAAGGAAATCAAACATTTTTGGATTGCTATTCAATCACAACAAACTTTCACTGCGCATCGGGTCCCATTAGATGTTGAGAACCTGTAGAATGAATCTGATCATAAGTTTCGTGACATTTTTGTTTAAAATCTCCAATAGCCTACGTTGTACTTTGGTTTCACTTTTTGCAGCATTGTCATGATTTTTTAAACTACCTAAATTTTCAAATTTTTCTTGGTCATCTAAGATATCAAACATCTTATTGATGTAATCATTTTTGTTTAGAATTACGACTCCCCAGATCATTTATCAGGTTTTGTGATAAGGATTTCTTTATTACATCTTTAGAGATTTTCTTGTCAGAAAATGTTCTCTGCACATATAAAAGTCCAAAAAGACCATTAGGGTGCTGCAATAAGCGTGTGCCAAAATCACTTAATTAGGCTTTTAATGAACTGAGTTGTCCTTTAAATGATGCTTTATGTTTACTTAATTGGGTATAGAAGTTGAGCTAAATGTTTTTCTCTTTTAACATTTTGGGAAAGTATAGAAAAGTCTCGGCCATGGCCTAAAACAATTTTTTTTCTCAGACAAAGTGTAATTTGACAAATTTAAGATATCTTTTTTGGAATTATTGAATCAATTGCCATAAGGTTTTTAATCAGGGAAGAGATATTGGAATGTTGTCTATGTTTAGCTTATTTTTCCGTCCACTGATCAGTCTCACAAATATAGCAGCAAAGTGAAAACACGTCAAAAAATGAAAAAAGTTGTCTAACTTTAGACCATACTGACCCTATATATATGTAGTAAATCTTAATAAAAAATTTCGTCAAATGCTTATTTCATGTAGAGCAATACTTTTGCCAAGATATTAAACATTACAGGCTCTGTGTTAACTTGGGGAATAAAACAGTTATTTTGTTATAGCCTGCCTAGTTCTTAGTCCCAATGCATTACAGGAAATAAGACAAAGCATGCCAGTGCTTCAGTTATTTACACGTTATTGTTCATAACACAGTACCAGTTGACTTTCAAGATTTTCAGCATGCTGGTTTCCGATTAGACATCATGACATCGTTTTGTAAAATTGAAGCTTTTTCAGCTCGAATAGAGGATTTTGACATTTACAGTGAACACACAGAGCAATACTTGAAAGCAAATGATTATTGTATCTTGAATAAATGCTGCATGTCTGAATTCCAGTGTATACAGCTTGAGTAGACACAGACAAGAGTTGCATCAACTGCTGTATCAACTAATTCTGTTTGAGAATTTACAGGGTATATATTTATATTAAGACAAAATAGACATATCATAAGGGAGGTCGCATACTTTTCATTTACTTACAATACATTACTTCTACTAGTCGTGGGACAGGTTACTGCATTCCTCCCTCTTAGCATTAGTGCTGTCTAACAAATGCAAATATCAAAGAGCTAATTAGGGAGGTGTCTTTTCTACTCTACCTGACCTAGTTATTATTTGTGAAAATTAAGGAATTTACTTTTTACTGTTTGTGCATCATTGTCCCGAGCTGAGTGAAGTGTTTAAGGTGGGCTATTCCAATCTGTCAGAGAATTTCTACACTACCTGTAGCAGTAAATTGCTAGTTTAATGTTTTAAGTACTGGCTGTTCTACTTGTGTTCCAGTAACCGGAGGTGCTGTTTGTGGTAAAGTGGTATCTGTCATACTTGGTTTATTAGCACATGTACTATTTTCTAGAATTAAATGGTCAGTATGTACAAAGCAATGATTAATAACCTGGAACTTTAACTATATAAGAAAGTGGACCCTTCATCTTAATAATGGATCCTGGAACCAACTTTTTTCCTCTAAAATGTCTAACTTGAACTTCTTGGTTGATATCAAAACTATGAAGCTTTTAAGAAGGCCTGTCTTTACTCAATTTACTGTGGGCCTGTGGAGTTTCATCATTAGATTGAAGACTGGGCTTGAGCAGGGTACATCAAGTTCAACAAGATCAGCTGAAGAATAATTCTGTTGCAGTATAAGAGATGATCCAGTATTGAAATAGAAGAGTGGCAGCCTTGTGATGCGAGGGAAAATTTGCTGTCTTATAAAGCATGTGCTTTAAAGTCTGGAAATGTTCTGTCAATCCATTTGAAGTAGGGTGATAAGGCAGGCACAGTTTGTATATCACAATGTTATCTGAAAGAAAATCTTTGAACCTGACCTACAAATTGAGACCTACCATTGTCTGTAACAAGCTGCTTACATAGGCCATAAGAAGCAAACAATGAATGCAAGACATCAATTGTAGCCTCTGTGGTGGTGGAAGCCATTGGTTTTACCTCTATTTAGGGTAGCTGTCAACTACTAGAAGAAATGGTTGACCCTTGATTTCATAAAAATCAACATGAATTCATTGCCAAGGCTTAGCAGCCCATGGCCAAGAAAGCAAAGTTGTACTCTGAGGCATACTATTTATCTTCAAGCAAGCACTACAAGAACAGACCATTGACTCAATGTCATTACCAATTCCTAGCCACTGGATATATGACTGAGCAAGAGCTTTCATCTTGCTCATACCAGGGTGACTAAATTGGAGCTGTTGGAGTATCTGTTATTTAATGATAGGTGGCAAAATGACACCACAACCCCATAACATACATGCAGCTTCAATAGATAACACATGTCTTCTGGTAAGAATAGCACAGGGAACAGGAGATGAGAGTACTTATCATCTTCAGGTAAGAACAGAATAATCTTATCGCGAAGAACATTATAAAAGATCATCAACACTGTTACAAGTATAAAATATGGAACGGAATCGAAATACAATGCTCTACAGAAGGTACACATAACTCAACACTCCCACTTAATAGTTACCAACTAATGTTCAGATAAAAAAAGAGAGTTCATCAACTTGATGCGATTAAATGTTCCTTTGCACCTAGTTCATCTCTAAACTTACAAAGCAACATTTGGTATTGCTTTGGTCATTACATTAACAATCATTGAATTGGTAGGACAATGAACTACTTTGCAAATAAAGTGATACAAAACATCAATGTGTTTGTCCTCCCGTGAAATTGTGCATTCTTTGACAGTTTCCCATTTTGTTCTCATAGATAATAGTTGGGTCACTCTGGTTATGTCCAAGACCATTTTGCTACTTGAGTAGCTTGGCTTAGTGAAGCATACTCTGCTTCTGTTGACGATCTAGCTACTGTTATTTGAGGTTCACTCATCCAGCTAATGGTACATCCACTGATTTGAAATATGTATCCTGATGGGCAATCTGCATTTGTAAATCTTGTTATTGTAGTCTGCTGCCCATCAGAAGTAAACAGAAGGCCAAGACTTGAAGTTCCACATAAATGACATAGGATCCTTATGACTCCCTTCCAGTGAGAAATACTGAGATTTGACATGAAGCGTGACAGATTTTCAGCTGATGCAGATGCTGGTCTGCTGATGGTTGAAAGGTGCATGAAGCATCCAATAGCAGTAAGGTACATTTTATTGTCACAAGATTGCTCTTCAGCAGATCTGATCTCGATCTGATGTCCAGAGTCAATAGGCATAGAAATTGGATTGCATTCATCCATCCTTAACCTCTTTAAAACACTTTCTATGCAATGGAATATGGCTAATATGTAAGATTCGGTGGTTTCAATCACGTTTAATTGTCATTCCTAGTATATGGGTAATCTCTCCTCGATCCACCATCTCAAATTTCTGTGCAAGTAAACATTTTTCCAAAGTAAGTACTGAAATGTCATTGGACACAATCAAAATATCATCTACCCAAAGGGCTATGATAATAATTTTCAAAGAATTGTCTTTGTCCTTAAACATTCTGATATACAGGCATTTGTCAGCATCACTGACTTTGTATCCAGTAGACTTAAAAAGTTATCGATTGTTGCATTCCAACAAAGTGCAGACTGCTTGAGTCTATGTAGACTGTTCTGTAGCTTACAATCAAAATTTGGCTTCTTGGGATCTGCATACCCTTCAGGCTGTCTCATGTATATTTCATTGTCAATTTCTCCATGCAAAAATGCGGTCTTAATGTCCATTTGGTGTATTTCCTAATCATAGATGTTGGTTATTGTAGTGTCCTAGCAGTTGTTTACATATGACAGTGTATATTCCCGCCTGATACACCTCTCAATGGAAGTGATCTATTTGCTGATACCCTGTACTTTGGCCCTGAGGCTAGCGATCATGTTGTGATCACGCACGAGATGGATGTCCATAAAAGGATGTTCACTCAGAAGTGCAGATTCTTGTTATTATTTATAAATGTGAGACAAAACCCAACAGCTATTGCTAATATGGATTGAATTGTTGCATGATTTACAACTGGGGAAAATACTTCTTCATAATCTACCCCGTGAGAATCCTTGGGCAACATATGAGCTTTATATCGATCTGTAGAGCCATCAGCTTGTCTTTTGACTTTCAAAACCCAACAACAACCTACAACATTGTTGCCCTTGGGTAATGGAACAAGCTTCCAAGTATTGTTTTCAAGGTAGCCTCATACTCACTATCTGTTGCTACTTTCCATTCAGCTGCATTCTCACCTGGCCATTCCTCTTGTATGGACTTCGGCTCATCCATCACTGCTGTCAACATTTCTATCTCCTCTATCAGTCTCTTGTTGGACCAGCACTCTACTGGAGTCTTTCCATTAGCTTCTGCTGTCGAGCATCTAACAACCTTTTTATTGTTCACATTTTCTGCCATTGACACAAATTCCTTAAGTTTGTTAAGAACTTCACTTTTATTGTTCATAAAAAAGACAGTATAACGGTAAAGATCATCAATAAATGTCACCAAATATTGTTACCCCCCTAAAGAGTTGACATCCATCAGACCACATACATGACTATGAATTATCTGCAATAATTCTGTGAGCCAATTTGATTGCTCTTTAGGGAATGCAGCCTTGTGTTGCTTCCCCATGATACAAACTTCACAAAGTTGAAAGGTTGCTTTACAAATTTCCTTTGGCAAACCTTCAACGATGTTTTCTGTGACTAGCTTCTTCAAAATGCCATGCTTTAAATGTGCGAATCGACAATGATACAAACTTGTCGCAACTTGCGTTGTCACAACATTTGCATATTCATTCTATGCACTGAGAACATTCAGTCTTCTACATGAATGTGAAAACCTAGTGGTTTTTTATTTCTGGAGATTACACACTGTTCTCCCTCAAAGGTTACCAATGCTCCCATTTTGGTCATTGCTTTCGCAGGCAAAAGATTTTTTCCTAAGTCCCAAACAAACAAAGCATCCCAGCAGCGACAGCTTTTGTGTTCTCTCACCAAGATCAGCAGTCAAACTGAGCACTCCTTTTTCGCAAGCTAAAATTTGACTTTTGTCAAATAGACTCACTTGACAACGGTCTACAGAAGGTAAACATAACTCATCATCTCCTTGACCAATAGATTTTCAATCCTGGACTATGGGTGTGTTCAGACCAACCAGATAGGTATAATCATGAATATGACTTGAAACTAGTTCTTTATGAGTGAGGTCAGAAACCTTCCAGACTATAAAGATAATGAATTCACAATTTGAATCATTTGCATTTGCATTCTCTGAAGACCTATAAACAGTATCATACAGATATGCAGACAGTAACAGAGCCCACTTTTGCATACAAGCAGCTGTCAGGGGTGGAATACATGTCTTAGGACCAAAAATTCCTGTCAGAGGTTGATGGTCAGTGACTAACGTGAAGTTGTGGCCATTCAAATAGAAGCTGAATTTCTTCATATTAAAAACACTTGCTAGTCACTCCTCAATCAAAGAGGGTTTTTTCATTTGGGCTTAAAGTAGGAGACTGGTAAGGAATTGGTCTGAATGAGGAAGTTGAACAAGTCACAAAGGCATGTCCAAGTTGTCAAAAAATACTTCATTAGCCGTGTCTGCACCTACAGCTAGTTGGAACTGGTCTTCTGGCCCATAAAAATGTTACAGTTGGACTATACTGGACGATTAATAGATCATATGTTTCTGGTAGTGCTAGCTTTTTACTCTTAGTGTTGAGAAGTTTTCGCACTTAGGATTTTGTAAAGACAAGTGGACTCAGACATACAACTAGCACACCTGACCATCCAGCTGCTGATGGTTTTGCTGAAGTTACATTTGTTTGTGAAAAGTAAAGTGATGAAAATATCTAGTGATAGTAGTTGGATCAACGGCAAGTCGAGTCTGAGGGGGAGAGTGTACCTTAAGTGAAAGACGAATATTAAACAGTATCCTGTTAGGGAAACTAAAGCAGCTTAGTACATACAAGACTGTATGTGGAAATTAGTTTATGAATACAGTTAATGTAGTTTTAATAAAACCATGCTGTTTGAGTAATTGCTCTACGTTTACCTACTTTACATGATCTGGAACCAAAGTGTTTACTAGCTGGAACTTACTGAACTTTGTTAAGATGGGAGGTATTGTGATATAATGCACCTTAATGTGATTGTAGTATTTTAAAGCTAGGTTTTTTGCACATGCCCATTACATATAGAGTTGTACCTCTTCCAGACAGTAAACATTACAGACTTTGTGCTAACTTGGGGAATAAGTTATTTTGTTGTATAGCCTGTCTATTTCCTGGTCCTAATACATTGCATGGTTGTGCCCCACCTAAAATATTTAACAAATGGTGAGCTGCATCACATTTTTATTCAAAAGATGCATATTAACTGGAGTTTGCTCTTGGGGAATAGTCTACTATATTGTCTACTGTACTGTATTAGCAGGCCTTTGTGTCAAATTGCGTAGAGGATTGTTAAGGTAAATCAAATTCTGTGACATCATGCTCCCATTCATAAATATGATCAAGAGTAGATTTATTATGCTTTTTCATAGCTTGTACTGTCATTGCTGTATTATAAGCTGTAAATCTAAGAAAATGTCTATTAATCCTATTTTTTCCATTTTTACTTTCTTTTCTACTTTTTCATCCTTTCCATGTAGATAGTCTTATCAAAAAATAGATCTCTTTTTTCATTCAGGCATTTTGCTCCAAAATCCAAACTTTTTAAAGATACTTTGTCTACCTGACTTGTTTTCTTGTTGTGCTAGTATGCTGTCAAGTGTGAAATGAAGAGACCTTTGTTGAATAAAGATATTGTCAAAACATGTGAATTCCTGTTGGAGAGTATGGTAATTCTTTGTCCACTTTTCACTTCTTCTAGGATGTCTTCTTTTTATTGCAAATTGTCAATTGCTGTCTCTACTAAGAATTATTAAAATTGTGTCTGTACGTGTTCTAAATATGTATTTGGTACCTCGATATCTGTGTATATACTACATTATATACAATTTAGAAGCATTGAGCTCAAAGTGTTGGTAATTGGGGATAGCAACTGAAAATCACTCTGGCACTTTTTCAGAGATGTTTGTTGCTGAATGAATGTTTCCATTTGTTGCAGAGCCTGCTAAACATTAGCTGTTTGTAAGGCACATCTGCTGGAACATGACAAACTTTTAGAAGTAGTTGGCAATCTATACCAAGTTTAATTTACTCCAATATAACATCCCCCACGTCCTGTGCACAACCAGCATGTGGACTTTTCATTGTCAATATAATCACGGTTCTCTCATCACTTAACTATATGCTTTAGGCCATCCGTTTATTACACAATGAATCATTGTGTCAGTATTTTTGAAGCATCTCGATGGTAACCTTGAAAGTGATTGTAGGTAATGTTGGAAAGAATGTGATGTATAATTGATTTAGAATACAAAATTTGGAAGTTGTGTGTTTTTGTTTTAGGTACAGTAGAATAGTTATTAGTCTGTGCTTGACCCAGGGTGTGCGTCCCCATTCCTGCTTTATTCTACGTTTTAGGCAAAGAAGTGATAATGTATACATTACCAGCAGAGCAAACGAAGCAATATTTTGCAAGTGGCGTAATTTCGTTGTATATAGTAGTTGTTCATGTGTGGTACAGACCTTGTACCGTTGCAGGCAAGAACAACAGTTTAGATTTTTGCCTGGTGAGAAATTTTATTAGAAGTAAAATGTGCAATGAAATATCAAGGATTTAGCAAGACATTACAGAAAATGGCATTTTGCCTTTCGTTATCTAAAAATGGCTTCACTTTCCCACACCTCTGAATAACACTAGCATAATTAGAAGTCTGAAGAGTTCAATTGTTTTTTCAATTTGTATTCTACAATTTGACCAAATTCATTTCTAATGGAGGTGTAAACACTAAAACATTTGGCAATTCAATGGTCAGTGATGCACTTTGATGAAATGTAAGCTAGCATGAAGCTACCTTGGCCTCTAAATTTATCATGTCTATTTTGATATGCATACATTAGAAACATAAGCTTTGAAACTGCTTATTTGTTTGTTTAAGTTTGTCTCTGTTAAGGGGATGGTCATTGATTTTCTTCTGATCACTTTGTGTTTTTTGTCTCAGTATCTCCAGCCACGGTCACTGTGTCTTGTGTCTGTTGGCCCTCATCTCGGTTATTTTATTTCCTATCCACTAATTGCAACATGGCTTCCTATAATCTAAATTTGAGAATCTACAGACTAGTAGGATATTGTTGCAGGATTCAAGCTATTTAATACTTGTTCAAGTAGGTAACAACCTCCCATCAAGTGTGTTGTTTACTTTCAGTCTGTATGCATATATATTGTATAAATTGATTTGTTACTCCAACAGCCAACAACAAAACCAGAACCACCGCGACCTGTAACATTTTCAATATCTCCAGATTCTCTTCAAAATGTGAAAGAGGTAAGACAAATGCAATGGCAATCTGTATCTCAGTATCGTGTGATATTTGGCATCATTTAGTACTTAAGTTACCTAGCCAAGATTTTCCTGGCGAAAATATATTTATATGGTAAACCGTTACTACATAGTCTTTGTGTGCTTTCGGCGATTCCTTAAGTTTGATGAGAAACAGATTTTTTGAAGGATAAACGTGTTGTCAAAGTTCTGTTAATATTTCTAAGCTTGTTTGTGGCCCCAAAATAAGTCGTGCATAATAGCACAGTGTTGCACTTGTTAAGTTAGCTGTGAAGAATTACAGACATGGCATAGGAGGGTCATTATTAGCAGAGCTCTTACATTTACATTCTATTGACAATAAAATATAATTCTTTTAATTTTTAAAACTTTTTGTGCATCTAAAAATATCAAAACTTGTCTTTGAAGTAGCCCGACACAAGCGTATCACAATGTGCCGAAATATTGTACCCAAAATTGTTGGACATCTCCATATGTAAAGCAACGGAGAGCCCTCCGGGATCACTTACCAACCCTACACTTCTAGTACAAGAGCGCTACTTTGGCAGACATTTGAAAAACCTGAACAAATTATATAAAGTTTGGGGTTAAGGTTATGGGTAGCATTAGTGTTTTTAGCATACACTATAGTTTTACATTTACCATTTTGGTTAAGTTTACAGTTAAGTTTAGCGGAGTTGTAACCCTTTGCCATTCATAGGTTTCTCTGTAGTATATACATGGTGAATCTAGGTTTTCTCTTTTTCTTGTCGTAAACTTACGTATTCCTGGATTCATGTTGAAAAGGATACCTTTTAAGATTTAAAAGCATTTTTAAAAGTTAAACATCTATGACTCTACATGGGCTTGTTTTGCATGCATTAATGTTGCCTGTAAGTACTAAGTCTTTGATGCTGTTTTCATTGATTGATACCATTTCATGTTGTATGTAGTCTAGCAGTGCAAGTAGTGCCATAGTGTCGGGGTACGCGAGGTGTTCAGTGAATACCTTGGGACTTTAGTGAAATCGTATTTTTCAATATATATTATTTGTCTCAAATAAAAATTCAATTTCAATTTTAATGTTGAAATTCCAGCAAATCTGCTGCAATTCATTCCTGCTCGTTCTTTCATTGAAATATGAAAGGAATTGTGAGAGGGAGAAGGCTATTGTTGGGGTTTTTTTCTGCCCATCTATGTCACAGAACGAGCGGTGAGTCCCTTCCGGCTTGATTTAACCAATTAGAATGCAGAAATTTTTTTATGATTAGTTAGATATGTGATTTCAACATTGTGAAAATAAGCTGAAAATTTTCAGCTTCCAGCCTCATAGTAGGCTACTGAGCTATAGACTAGAAATAAGTAGATAGGTCACTCTTGTTACATACTAAACTGAGGAATGCTTCATAACGATCCAAAAAGATCCACATGGCCCAAATCGGCCCACAATTGTTAAATTTTGTCCACACTATGACAATGTTTTTGAGGCATGTATGAATTTTGCTGCAGTTACGACTGTAGCTGCCCAAGTAAGCAAGAAAAGAATGCTTCTCACTGTGTAAATTTTGGAAAGCCCTAAATGAATGGATGAAACATTGGTGTTATTTCATCACTATATCGTCATGCTGAAGACGGTAACACGGCCATTTTCATGTTCTGTGTAGATACAGAAATATCATCATGTAGTGCCATGCAGAAGGTCACGGGCTCGATCCTTGCCTTGAAATAAGATTTTTTCCCTTGTGTTTCGACAACGTATTGCAGAGAAAAGTATACCCATATGCAATGGTCGTCTTCATTTCCTTCTGAACAGATCAAGTTTCTAAATGACCCTTGTAGTATTCTTCAGTGAGATGTACGCCGCTGTTTGCAAGTACATGCTTAACGCACCTCCTTTTTCTCTTAATTATAGAAAGGAAAAGTTCCGAATTTTTTAATAACTGGAAGGCTCAGCTCTGCAAACTGTTCAATAACAGAGCCGTTTACAGGAGAGGTAATTTACTTTTTAAGGCATAAGAAGAATAATTGGTATCAAAGAAGGTCGGATCAAGTACTTGAGATTTTATTGTAAGACTACCTTGGTTTTGTTGTCCTCTCCTATGATTTCTTTAATGTATACGGCAAACCTTCCTATTTGTTATTTGTTGGGATGATTTTTTTTCACGAGGGTCCGTCCAATAGGTTTTGAGTAATCCAGCTGACAGACAGTCACAGAAATAAACAGTCATTCACACAAACAAACGGACAAAGAAGCAAACAAACGTTGATCTGGATCACCACTAACAATTAATCATCTTTAAGTTAGCCATTTCCTGAGCTATCCTGAAAATTTAGTCAAAGTCCATTTATAACTTTTTGAGTTATTTTGCTAACAAAGCAACCAATAAACGAACCAACCAATAAACAAACCCCGATGAACGCATAACCTGCCTATCGAAGGTAACAAACCCCGATGAAAACATAACCCACTTGTCGAAGGTAACAAACCCCAATGAAAACATAACCACCTTATCGAAGGTAACAAACCCCGATGAAAACATAGCCTCCTTATCGAATGTAACAAACCCTGATAAAAACATAACCTATTTATCAAAGGTAACAAACCCCAATGAAAACATAACCTCCTTATGGAAGGTAACAAACCCCGATTGAAACATAGCCTCCTTATCGAAGGTAACAAACCCCGATAAAAACATAACCTATTTATCGAAGGTAACAAACCCTGATAAAAACATAACCTATTTATCAAAGGTAACAAACCCGGATGAAAACATAACGTATTTATCAAAGGTAACAAACCCCGATGAAAACATAACCTCCTTATGGAAGGTAACAAACCCCAATGAAAACAAAGCCTCCTTATGGAAGGTAACAAACCCCAATGAAAACATAACCTCATTATTGCAGGGAACAAACCCCGATGAAAACATAACCTACTTATCGAAGGTAACAAACCCCTATAAAAACATAACCTACTAATCGAAGGTAACAAACCCTGATGAAAACATAAGCTCCTTATTGAAGGTAACAAACCCCGATGAAAACAGAACATCCTTATTGAAGGTAACTAACGTCGATGAAAACATATCCTCCTTATCGAAGGTAGCAAACCCCGATGAAAACATAACCTCATTATTGCAGGGAACAAACCCCGATGAAAACATAACCGACTTATCGAAGGTAACAAACCCC
>JANTCA010001532.1:0-11951 GCA_024741275.1 Chironex yamaguchii
TTTTTCGTCTTCTTCTTTGGACGTTCCTCGGCCGTTTTGGGTGTGGTCCACCTCTAGTATAGTCATTTCTTTTATCAAATATCCTTGCTAATGCCAGTGATGTTTCGTATCTCATCAACCCAGGGCTTGTTTCCGACTTTCTACAACTTACTAAACTACATTTACTCGTGCGCAGTTACCAACGTTGAATCTTGCTGCAACATCAGCGATCCTTCCCAATATCGAAGACATCACTGGTATACATCGTGATACGTTTTCGTAGTGTCACTTTAATGTGTAGATTCCGAAGGCCTCCGCTGACCTCCCCAAGAATGATAACCTCCTTCTCATATGATGATAATCACACTCTATGACATTTTCTTAAGTCCTTTTCGGGAAGTTGTTGTGGCATATGGAAAAGATGTGAGTTAATTTATGAGACTCATGCTCATTACAATCTTGATGTATCGTCATTTGTTGTGGACATGCAAAACACTATCATAAAATAAAGTGTATGATTGTGCTACTTTGGTAAGAAATAAACTGTCTGCTGTTACGAATGTCTCTAAATTTCAACCCTTTGAAAAGATGGATATCTTTTGTCTTTATTTGTAGCTGTCTCTGTGATCGTTCGCTAACCTAGTTTAGATTGAGGTACTTTCATGCTCGCTCTAGATGTAGCTACATTTTTAACATTGTCACAGATTCAAAGCAAAATGGGACGATAGCAAGGAAGTCTTTGGGAAAACATTTGAGGGTGTTTAAAAGTACCATCTACACTTGCGCCTCGTACAACAATTGCGCCTACCTTCAGGTTTTATTGTCGAAAGTTCAAATTGCTTATTTTAATTTAAGATGATTTGATAAATGTATTTTTGTTTTCCTTTTGTTTTGCTTTCCTAAAATGTCTTATAATGAAAGTGACTTTTAAGAATTGGAATATCGTCACTTTGTTTAGTATTTTGTATACCTCTGCTAACGCTGTCCCTTGACAGACAACGTCCTCCTTTCAAAATACACGAGAAATGTGTAAAGATAACGTTCGCTTTAAATTGAGAGATAACACTCTGGATTTGCTGCCTATTTAGCGGGAAAAGCTAACCTCGTTCTTATTTTTATCGCAGAAAGTCTGATTCTTCGAACCATGGAGGATTTGTCATCATTTTTGGTGCAAAACACATTAAATACAGCTTATTTGTAATAGTTATTGAATGACAACGCAACTCTGTTCCTTGTTGTTCTATCTTTGACTCACGTTCAGCAATCAGGAATTCCAAAGTAATAAGTAAAAATCCTTTTGATAATATTTTCTCAACAATCTACCTTATTTACAAAGCAGTTAACTACTGAAGACTGCTTTTCCTACTGAAATCGGCCTTTTTATACTTTACAATATGGCTTCTAGAAAATTCTGGAATCTGACATCATATCTATTCGTAGTAACTCCTAGAAAGTTCTTTCCCTAAATATAGTTCTATGTCACAGTCTTTTCATGGTAGCAAATTCCAGTAAGTTCTGAACTGGCACTGAGCCAGACAGCCAATATCAGTCATACAGTTCTCTGTCTGGAAAGCCAATATAACCCAGACAGTGAGAAGAAGGCTTCTGACTAATCAGTTAGAAGCTGTTGAAATAATTGCCACAACACTTGTTTTTCGATTCAACCCATTTTGCCATGCAATCACCTGTTTAAACTCTGCATTGTATCTCAAATGAATTGTCCTTCGGATTTTTTGCGGAATAACTTGTAACCACAGTTGTAAAGCAGTGTCCGTCATCACGTTTCAGGGCCGGCGAAACAGGGAGGGCGGGGGGGCATGGCCCCCACTTTTTTGGCTAGCTGTAGCATATGATATTTATTCTTCGAATCATTACACAGATTCCTGCATAGTTTTATATAAGAGAACAAGCAGTGCCCGACTGGACTCAGTGTAATTTTCAAGCTGCTTTGACGCAGCGTGCATCATAATTGCATTTTTAATCCCTGGAGACGAAAATACGTGTTGCAAAGTCTTTGATAGGACACTGCTAAATGCGAGATGCGAGAGGATTCCATTATCTCAGAGACTTTCACGAAAGTGTACACGCACTCAAGGACTTTCAGAGGGAATTGCTGCCTAATGTTTGTACCTTGTTGAAGTTGCTCGCGATCAATCCAGCTACATCGTGCACTCTAGAGCGCTCCTTTTCAACAGCAAGACACTTGAAGACGTGGCTACGATCAGCCATGTCTATTAAAAGGTTTAATGCCTTGGCCCTGCTTAACGTTCATGAGGAGTTCACAGATGCTCTGGATCTGGCCGCAGTTGCTATTGGATTTAATGATCAAAGAAAGCACTATTTTGGACAGTTTGACTCCTCTGACTTGGTGTGCCGAAGTGACTTGACAAATTAAGCTTCTCTGTAAATTGCTATCAGATGTTGTACTTTCGAAAATGTTATACACTTATCTTATTTTATATTTGATTCCGCAAAATATGTTATTATTTGTTTATTATAATGTTTTAAGTGACCGTATTAGAACTTTCCATGCCCCCCCCCCCCCCTCTTTAAATTTCGTTTCGCCGGTCCTGCGTTTGCTGTTGGTTAAGTTTGTCCTGTAATCCTCGAGAGTGAACCGGTGATTACATTTAATCTCTGGCTTCACCATCTGCCCTGCGTTGTTAAGGATTAAAATCAAGCCGTCAGTTATCACGTCTTGTTAATTGCAGAGAGGTGAAACAAGAAGGCTGTGATTGGAGGTAGGAAGATTATTTATAAAATAGCGCTGACCTCTAGAAATGCTTTCCATTATTAAACACTCCCTTTTTTGACTACTATTATTCCTCTACCACCAAAACGACGCTTGCATTTTTGGATTATCAGGACAGAACGGGAAATATAATTCAAGTACAGTGAATCCGTCATAAGCACAGCCTCAAAGCTAGAATCACCGTAAGAGTACAAACCTCCGCCAAGCTAGCAGAGGTTTCAGCTTCAATAAACAGGGGCTTTCCCCTTGTACAGTGGTAACTAGATTATTTCTCACCAGCTCTATCAAGGTTTCATTACCAAAAAAAGATCCAGAATCCACGATTTAATTCGGATCATTCCCAAACTTTAATGGGATGTCACTTGTATCAAGACTGATTTTCTGACTTTTTTTTGTTAGGATCCGTCCAGTTGGTTTTGCGTAATCCTGCTGACAGGCAGGCTCACAAACAAACACGCAAACAGACCGTGATCCGGATCACCACCAAAACCTAATTATCTTTAAGTTAGCCTATTTCTGACCTATCCTGAAAATTTCGTCAGAATTTGTCCATAACGTTTTGAGTTATTTTGCTAACAAACCAACCAACAAAATAATAAATCAACCAATAAACAAACCCCGATGAAAACATAACCCCTTTGGCGGAGGTAATTAGTGTTACTCACCAAGACTCAAAACCTTGACCTGTGGCGCACTACTTAGCTACTTACAAGTTGTAAAGTCAGGTAGTGTTTCAAAATGTTCACTCCCCAAAAGAATGTTTGGGAAAGAAATTAATCCCATGAATATACTTCTACATAACTTACATGAAATACTTTCTTTGGTTTTACTTTTTAATATATTTTCTGATACTTTAGAATCTTCAAAAGAATCCATCATTTTATTATCACACTAATGTATTATAAACATTTGCCTTTCCTTTTTCTGTTTCAAGTCACATCTCTGTTTGCACAAAGGTCGTGCAGCAGCTTCTCCAAACTTGCCTTTCCCTGGTCTTCTCGCCACCTCAAGCAACGAAAAGTCCCTCCAATCCTTGACTTCGTCCAACCAAACTCTTCTCTGTCTGCTTCTACTCTTCTCTGTCTGCTTCTACTCCTCCTTACACTTTGCTCAACAGCACTTCTCTCTGTATACCATTGTGCTTCATCACATGTCCAAAATAACCTAATTTCCTCTTCTTGATTATGTTAAGTAACTTCTTTCGTCCCTAACCATCTCAAGCACCTTCTCGTCCTTGGTCTTTTTCGTCCATCCAATCCTTAGCATTCTTTTGTAACACCACAATTGAATGCTGTTCAGTTTTCTGCATGCCATTGTAATTAAATTTCATAGAAGGTAAAAAGGTTAAGATTCTGGTAGGAATTTGGAAAGGAATTAGAATCTATTCGCAAATGGTCGACGTACAAAGTTTTAGTTCTGCCTTACAATTTGTTGACTGATGTCAAAGAATATTTTTCATTCGTTTGCTTCGAGTCGTAAGATAAAATTTAATCCTGTTATCCTATCAGAATAAGACAATACTTTCAAGATTTTTGATCTTTGAGACTATTGTCAAGTGACCGAATGATCTAAAGCCGATCCGTAGTAACGGAGCATCCATTCTCTGTGTGGTAATTCTACTCCAGCATTTGAGATTAGCAAAACAAGAAGAAAGCAGTTTGTTGGCCACTGCTATAGAGCACTTGTTAGGAAATCAGCAAAAACGAAAGAGTTTCAGGTGTGACTGGAAACTATCGTCCTCTAACGTTCAGAGTAATGGCGCTGCAGGGCTCTTAAACAAGAATACTGAGCATTTTATGTAACGCGTTCTGGAATAAACATCCCAGTTAAAAACTTTTTTTACAGTACCTCCCTACTTACTACGGCAAGGGGGCACCAGCTGACTCATGCAGGTCATATAACTAGGCACTATCTTCGAACTGGAAGACCAACACAATAGACCACTGGGGCATGTAGATGGAGAAGTCTCTTTCACTACTAATGAGCAGGGAACTCTGACGCCGGTCCTCATCCATCGTAGTACGCATTAAATCGTTTAGTAATTTTATCTTGTTGCGGCACATTTTTCAGCTTGTAATGGTCACAGGTATGGTTGCAGCAATCTGAATAACGAGTAAAAGGTTTGGGTAAAGATTGGCAAGATCATCTTCTGGAACATTTGTAAGGATCAGTGGCAGGTAGACAGTTTTGAATGTCTTTCGTTTCTCTGTCCCTTGCAGCAAACGTTAAAAAAAACTGAATCTGGAAACATAGAGTATTAACGACCGACCTATTCCTGGGGAATATTGTATCATCTTGCAAATTTCAGTAGTTTTTACAACATTCGCGTCATTCCATTTAGGAGGCCTCAGTGCAGAAAGCTGGATCATCACTTCACAGACCTCTTATGAAAATCTTCTGTCCAACATATTTAGAAGAAGATCCAACTGAAAGTAGTATAAACTACATCAAAGAGAAATTTCTTGCTATCCCTAAATAGTAACAGTTCTGAAAAAATTCTTAATTTGACATCTATTAAATTATGGCCATCAGCTTAGCGGTTCGGTAAAGTTTGCCATCTTTTACTTCGCGAGGTGAAGTCATCAAGGACTCCGAATTCGTTTACGTTAGCCATCTGCACATACTCAGGAAGCTTCCATTTGGTACCAAGCAAAGAAATTTGTCGGATGAGGGTCCGGACTGAGTCTACAGCTGTTACCATATACATTTCTTCTTTTTTGATGCGTGTCTAGAGTGATCAAAGTATTCCTTTAGAATCAATATTTTTAGTATAAATTCCTTGTTACCGATTTGCATCAAAGGCCCTTCACAAACCTCTTTTAGCGTGAGTCGAACGACGTCTCCTTAAGTACCACTAGAATGTGTGAGATATCTCAAGTTATGTATTCTATAAATTATTGAAGCTTATTCTGGTTTCCAGGCAGGACATTCTGTACTACGTATTTTAATTAGAGGAAATTCTCTGTTAGCATTACACAGAAGTGCCTGTTATTTTAATATCAGTAGCCAAGAATTACCGACGGCATTCTGCTGTCATCATTACTGATTTTCCTCATCACTTATGCATATTAATTCTTATGTAGCACCCTTCACATTGTTATCTTTGCTGAGTAATGTATATACATAATTGCACAGCTCATACCTATCTTTTACAATCATTTTTGTTCATCAATTACATTATCTTCAAGAATTTCCCAGAAAAATTACCAAGTCCGCCTCAATCCATTTTCTCATCGATTTTGAAGGAATCTTGAGGACCTGCTTGGCACAAAAGTGGCAGGTTAATTACCCCGATACCACCTGAGACCACGCCACTGATCGGGTGCCGCCAGGACTAGTCACCTCATTACCCTACTGTGCTGTCGTATCTAAAGACCTCGAGGTTGGCATTCTTCAGTTGGAGTGGCTGTTCAAGATCCCGTTCACACTGCTCCGTTCTGTTTTTGCCCTGCGATCACACTGCTCCAACATAAAAACGGAGCATTTTGAATTGGATGATGAATGCGGACACTTTTAAATACTATCCCTATAAAATATGCTCTGTTTTGAAAGTGAACAAGAAAAACGGAGTCATTTCAATTCGCCTATAACATTCCGTCAATGAAGCTTTTGTTTCAAAGTGAGGCTACTTGCAGCATGCATGCTGGAGCAGTGTGAACACTTACCGTACTCACAGAGTAAATATTTAAAAACGGGCAATATGAAAAGGCTCCCTTGTTGAAATGGAGAGAAATGAATATGGAGCTGTGTGACGTGGCCACAATGGAACACAGGACGGTTAGCAGGATGTTCGGAGCTAATCTCAAATGCGATCGAAAGATGATAACGAAGTTCTAGCAAGTACTTCATACATTCAAAAGCGCTTGCACATCACATGAATCTAATATTTATCAGGTTGCCATCAATCAGCGCCAGAGCGTGGATTTGAAGAAGGTCGGTAGAATAAATTCTTGGTCTCAGAAATGGTTTATTTTCCAATGTTTACCATTAGGGTATGTGACCAAAGCCTTTACAAAAACCGACTATAACCAGTAGACAGCTTAAAAATTTATCTTTCTGATACGTTTTAGCTCTTTAAAGAACCAAGATTTGAAGATTTGGGTAAAGAGCAGATCCCACATAGTGTCACCTGTTTCTGATTTGGTTGAAAGTCGTGCCTTTATTTAAGGTAATTAGTTTTTCGAGGAACATTTTTCATCCTTCTAAGGAGAATGTTTGGTTGAAATTTTAAATTTCCGCAATTACCTACATCTCAGACACAGAGACATGCTTCTTTTAAGTACAATATCAGCGAAAATAAGTAAATTTATTCAAAATGGTTAAAATAAATTGGGGATGTCATTGCTTACAGAGTTATTGACGCATTACTTGCTTCTGAAGTGGCAAACGTCAAAATGGTTATAAAGGTAGGTTTTTGCTATCAGGAAATCGACGCCAAACCAGCCAATTTATTGATGGGACTACCAAATGGGTTTTACAGTTACTGGCATACAAACGTGAGATGTGTTGCGTGCCAGAAAATGCTGTTGACTACAGAATACCAAAGAGTATACCATACATACATAAATATAATATGAAAATGTGCAAAGACAAAAATGAAGACCAAAAACAACATTGATCAAATTGGGTGTAATATACGATCTTGTACGCAATGGTATACTTCTGCTCAATTACCTTCAAAAAGACCTTGACACTGAAAAGTCTTCTGATCGAGAGGAATGAGGTTTAGTTTTGGCAGTCTTATATCGTCGATAACTATGCATCGATGGAGGTAATTAGAAAATTAGAAAATGTCAAATTGGCGTGTTATAAACAGGCTGAAACAAATTTAGAGTATATAAGGTCTTAGAATTTAGAAAGGAAAACAAATTTAGCACTAGCCTGGTAGTCGGGGTGGTGGGAGAATTTGTGGGAGTATAAAATGATATAAAAGAGATACCTGTCTGCATTATGGCATCTAGAACATTATGGTTAGGTGTTTCTGTTCAAGTAACAGGAATTATTATAATAAAATTTCACGTCAAAAAGCAGGCGGGGGTTACAGTTCTTGCGCTTTGATCAGGAGGTTTTTGGTTCGAATCTTTCTTGCAGAACTTTCGGCTGCCAACCATAAGTCACGAGTCAACCCAATGTTAAAAAGCAGTCAGATGGCTGAGCTTGCGCAATACCACAAAACATCGTGGCTGAGATATGGGTGTCTAGTCATGTTGAACAACTGTATATTTGTTCTGCACGCGCCAATGTGTAATACATTATGCAGGTGGGCGCCGGAAACAATGCTCATATATTGCAACTAACGTAAATGAGCCCTGCAACTCATAAATTGCACAAGAAATAATTTACTTTCCGTCCATACACAACAGTTAACTTATTATGTAGTAGCTTGTAAATTATGAATTGGAAAGTTTTGCAATATCACCTTGTGTTAACACAAGCCAGTATACTAGTAAGCCATCTTCATCTGAACTTCTTAATCACTCAGCAACACACCTGTAACCATTCATACACGTTACAATGCCAACCACAAAGCTAATTATTGATTTAAAGAAACTGAACGAAAACAATTAATCCTGCCAGTTATGAACCTCTTCATCAAATTTTGATGTAGAAAGGTTGCTGATGCATTTCGGGCGCCAAAAGGGGCTTAGGGGCTTGAAAAAGTGTTGTCGTTCGATATTAAGAAACCGTCGTTAGCATATTTCGAATATTTGTATCAATTATTAGCGAAAAATACTATTTTCGCAAGCAACACTGTTCACAAAGTCACGGCCATATTGTGATGAGTTTGATTGCCGTTTACAAAAGTTGTTTTTGTATAGTCCAAAAATGCTGTCAACTCGACCCCCTTCGGCGCTGCCGAAGTGATGAGATGTCAATTGTAAAATAGAATAGTCAGACACTCGTAGAGTATCAGACTTACAAAAGTTTAAATATTTGCGGTTTGTGCTTTATATTTTGAGGCCTCGATGGTAAGAGTGTAAAATTAGGTACTCCAAAGTCAATTCAATCGATTCGCCCAATCTTTAGGCTGTAACAGAGATCAATTTATTCGCGCTGTTCACTTAAAGATTTTTGTTTTGCAAACTTCTTGGTCATGTGACAGAATGTCATTTCAAACTCAACATCAAATTGCTATCAATACGCTAAAACAATCGGATTCCAGGTGAGTGTTTTTGGCTATTGACCACAACTGTGCCTTTCACATCCCAAGCAGCTCCACTGTTGCTCATAAACAATCATGAAATCAATAAAGTGGTATAAATAGCAACATCTATTTCCATCAAACAATGGAATATGAAAAAAAGACAGAATGTGAAAATAATTTTGTAATGTTGTGAATGTAAATCTCAGATTACTCGCCTGATAAGTATGTGCTTATTGCTAATTTCATGTCCCTACGTGTTTGTTTTGTTATATGTATGCATAACTTTATATATGTATGTAAAGTTTTGTTCTTATAGATCTTGATTGCTAGCACAGGTTACTGTACTAACTGGTTCTTGTTCAACGTGCAGCAGACTATGAGCACGTCTAACCTTCATAACCAAAATCAAACTTTTTGTCTGTGCTTCTAAAGTGTGCTTAGTAATTATCTCATAATATGGCTTGCACCATCTTCGCATCTTACAGCTGCATTCGAGCTGATCACCTGTTGATGAAGATTAGCAGTTTATCGCATGTGGCAAGAGCCAAACCAAACATTGTATTCGGTGACTAAGGGCAAGACCTTGTAGCAGTCCAAATTACATACTCCACGTGAGTTCCTTAATATGTTTGTTGTTGTTTCAGCAGAACTCAGAGTGTATTAATCGCTTTTTACGCTCTCAAATCGACAGCTGACAGCAGATGGTCGAGAGTGGTCGCTGAGACAACCTACAATTCTTGCCCTGCTCGGGAAACGCTCAACTAGGTGAGTGCTTGCAATTTTGCAGCTAAATTTTACATTTTGTATCTTAAGTAGTCATTATGCCTACAGACAGACAGAAAGTGTCCCTGGGTGAAAATGAAGGCAACGAGGTTATATAAATTAGTGAAAGTTGTCCAAACTACATAAGACGAATATTGAAGAAACAAGTACAGAGATTTTTGAGGTCTGTTTTCATGTTGATTCCAAAGTTTGCATGTTAAACGTGCTAGACAATTTGGCTGCTGGCAATAAGTAAACTTTGAAAATGTAGCCCACAAGTTGATCGCGCCACTTAATTTTGCTATTCGGCTGTAACAGAGCGACTGATTGATAAGGTTTTGCTGTCGAACTTGGGAGGGTTTTAGAACTGGACCACACATACCCTTCAGCAGGTAATTAACTCGATCCAGGGGAGGATTATAGTGAAATGCAGCAATGCACTTACTGCCATACAGACAACTGCGGAAACTGGCGTGGCCCATTGTTGGATCAGGTGCCCTAACTGTATAAAATAACTAAGTCGGGCAAAATTTATTCTTTCTGCAACTCGTACATTGAGCCATCGCTATTTTACTCGTCAAATCGGCATTGCTCAATATGTGCATTAGGACCTTCCAACAGAGATGCTACAAAAATAACCAAATCTCAATCAATTATGCCAGAACTTGTGTATTTGGTTAGGTTAAGTTGGGTCGGGATTGGTTGTGTTGACTGGTTGTTATGTGTAGTTTTTTGTCTTGTATTAACGTATAGGGTGTGTCCGTATGTGCTTGTATGAAAAATTTTAATTTAATTATGCCCCCACCTACTTGAACTTACAAAATGTATTTGTATGAACTCAGGCTTATTAACGAGATCATGCTAACCCAATAAACATATAGACTTCCAGCGATAGACTTCCAACGATTCTTAATATATATATATATTATAATATATATATTGTATATATATTTTTTAAATTTTCTTGAATGTCATGCGTGTTGTTGCTTACTTCTAGTAATCCGGACTTTTTCGTAATGCTACCACTCCGTGTGATATATACACGAAGGAATTTCGTCATCTTGTCTCACGCAAATGGAATAGCGGTTAGGTAATTCGTTTTCAAGTCGATATTTGCAGTCCGGGTTGATGACCCGAATTTTTATCAAGCTCATACGAGAATTGCTTCTGTTTGGTTTCAAGTTACATGCTCGGTGGTTTAGAGTTCACTGTTACTCTGTGCTAATGAAGATTGTGGATTAACCTTTGGTAATCCGAGAACAATCTTCCTAGTTTCATCAACAATTCGAGCAATCACTGGCCAACCGAATATCCAGCCTTCCTTCCCAGCTACGATTGCTTTTTATATATATGTATTTATCCCTTTACCCATCCATCAATAAAACTAATCATTCAGACACCTATCCATCAACATCTCTTTACACCAATCAATCCATATATTTATACACTTATCAATCCATATATCTATACACCTATCCTTCTATATATCTATAAACCTATCCATACATATATCTATAAACCTATCCATCCATCAATCTATGTATGTATACACCTATCCTTCTATATATCTGTTGCAAAGCATCCAAAACTCACACTTGTCCAAACGGATAGAGTTACAAAGAGCAATTCCACTCGTTTCAAGAGGACTGTATATTCTAATTGACTATATACGACTACAATCTATGCGCAATTTCATGACAATCTCCGTATTAAAACAGTTTATTACACTCTAGTACACCCTAGTGTACCCTCAGTTCGAAACCCCGAATACCCTTCGGTTTTATAGACATTTCCAATTACACAATAAAATGAATGGACGTAATTAAAATTAAGTGACGAAGAACAAGTATTTTAATATGAAACCCACGAAGGATACATACAAAACCTCATTTTACCTAGTCACTTCAGAACTCTGCAATTAGGCAAGATCAATTTTACTTTTAATCCGGAGAGTACATGCAAGAATGTAAATTTCAAACGATAATCTACTGCAATGTACTGTTCTGGCACACAGCATCTCATTTTTATGCAATAATATCTATAAACCTATCCATCCATATATCCGCCATCCATTTATCGTTCCATGTATCTCCCCATTTATCCATGCAGATGTCTATACACCTATACTCTCTCTTTCTATGCAACGATGAAACCAATCAATCCATGTATCTATACTCCTATCTATTGCTATATATATACATCTATCCTTCCATATATATATGGAAGTTTTCTGAAGGAGTTTTCTGAAGAAGAATTATTCGAAACGTTAAAAAGTGTTTATTTCTTGTAATTTATATATATTTAATAAACATG
>JANTCA010001533.1:0-11951 GCA_024741275.1 Chironex yamaguchii
ACTATAAATCATTAGTCATATACTAGCAATCATTAATCCTATGCTATAAATCATTAGTCATATACTATAAATCACTAGTCATACACTATCAATCATTAATCCTACACTATAAATCATTAGTCATATACTATCAATCATTAGTCATATACTATCAATCATTAATCCTATACTATAAATCATTACTCCTATACTATAAATCATTAGTCATATACTGTAAATCATTAGTCATATACTGTAAATCATTAGTCATATACTATCGATCATTAATCCTATACTATAAATCATTCGTCATATACTATAAATCATTAGTCATGTACTATCAATCATTAATCAAATACTATCAAACATGAGCATATACTGTCATTACTCATATACTGTCAGTAGTCATATACTGTCATTAGTCATATAATATTACTATTCATATACTATCATTATCATTAGTCATATAATATCATTCATTTCTCATATTCATACATTTTTGTGAATCGTTTCTTATCGACAGCAAATGAGTCAAGCTGTGTTCAAGCTGAAATCCATAATTGTTGTAGATAGGAGCTTTATCATGACATGAGTCGTATGCTTTTTATGAGCTACGTTTCGAGAGATACTTCTCCCATCATCAGGCTCTCTAATTGTTATTCATAGTTCACCTTAGATATCCGTGATGCATTGTTTTGTTAGAAGTAAAAATACCTCCTCTGCATAATAAACCAAAGTTGCCATGCTGTTTTAGAAACAACGACAACAGGAAATGTTTCATGAATTTAGTCGGTTATCAAGAGCACCATAAACACTATTCCGAGCTGATAATTACAACGGGTTATATTAACAGTTTCTCGTGTTAAGGATCATGTAAAAGTAGAACAAAACACAATAAGTTAGTAATAGGAGTGGTTAATTAGTGATTTCCACAATAATAACAGCAGATGTTTTTTAATTCCACTGGCAACAACTGGTCAACAATTAGCGGTTAGCAAAATTGCAATTATAAATGGCGTACGCGTAATCTTTGCTTACCTTAAGAAACGACACGTTTCATAAAAATCAGTCATTACTTTTCTTATCCCGGATGAGAACAAAACATTTCTCGCTTCGTTTAACAAAATCCAAAATGCTAATCTTGTCATGTTGATATTAGTGGTGATGATCAAGTATGACTTTTTTTAACAACACTTGTTAACATTTTAGGAAAACATGGACGTGAATATTTGAAATAGTACTGAAATTCACATTTACGTCTTTTGATTTGATTCTGCAATCATTGTATGTCTAGTTACTTTGTAGTATCGTTGTTTTTATTTTTGTTTGATTTAATTGGTTACTTTGTAGTATCGTTGTTTTTATTTTTGTTTGATTTAATTGGTGGTAATAAAACTTTGCCTTTAGGCTATTAGGAAAGGCAGTACATTGTGATCTTTAAATTGTGAACAGAAGATGGAGGCAACCGTCATTTCGTTATCTGCCATTCCTGACCGATTAACGCATCACCCTTGCCAGGGCATCTTCCTTCCTTCCTCAAGAGCGCTCATGCTCATATTATCAACCTTTGAGGGATAAAAGGCTGAGGGAACTACGACCACTGCACGGAGAGACGAACCCAGATGTGTAGCTTTGACAGTTTTGCTAGCTATGAAAGGCACAGATTTGCAATCGTGAGACCCAGGTTCATAGCTCGGGTGGTCACAAATATAACTTTACTTCTGTTCAGCAAGGCAGTTGTCATGCCTTATATAATTCAGTTGCTTATGTATATTATTTATTTCAAACTTCTTGTATGATTCTTTCAAGGATATGGTCACATGAGCCCAAAGACCTTTGGTGGACGACTCTTCTGCATCTTTTATTCATTTTTTGGGATTCCTTTGACTGGCCTGATGTTAAAAAGTCTTGGAGAAAGAATGATGGATGGTATAGATGTATGTATACGCGCAATTGATCGACATATTTGGAAAAGAGAAGGAAGACCAACCAATATCCGCACAAGTATTACTTTATTTTCAATGATGTTAATTATGGTACTACTGCTGGCAGTAGTTGCTGTTCGTTATGAAGGATGGACGTTTTTTGAAGGAACATATTTTGCATTCATAACCCTTAGCACCATTGGTTTCGGTGATTATGTACCAACGCAACCATCTCAAAACACACTTCAACCCCATGATTACCATTATCGGATTGCCCTGTTTATCCTGGTTACATTTGTTTACATCACGGTCGGCCTCGCTGTTGTTTCCAGTACCCTGTTGAGTGTATCCAGATTGTTTGAAACAAAAACCGAATGGGAATTCATTTCGTTGACCAATGAGGACGATGATGAAGAGGAAATAATCATAGGGGGCGACGAAGACAAGAATGCTAATCCTAAGGTGGATGAAAAATTCTATATTGACTAAATAACCATACCAAACTAACGCTTGTATCTTAGGATTTAATGGTAACATAATTTATTGTTTAAATTACTGCATTTATGGACATTAAGAACTCTGAAGTCACGCTAAACTTACAAATCGTTTCCTAAGAAGAGTATGGTGACGAGGACAGATGTTAAGCACAAGAATAGGTATTCACTTTTGACTTCTTACATTTACGTCCGATGGCAGCCCGCTATGAATTATGGGAATCCCTTGCTTGCACTCTCGATACTGAGAACAGAAAGCGTTGTTTCCTTAGAGCGGCAGCGGTATTGACAATGTAACATGGTAAATGGAATTAAACAAATTCAATTTCGTCATTATGGTATAAAAATATTTCAGTACTAAGTGCTCTTTGATGCCACCTTCCTTAGTAATTACTATTTAATGTTTCTGAAACTAGACGTGGCATGACAGAAAAAAGCGATCAGGAGTACCAAGCATGTAAAGGTGATTTCCACTTGAGCGAATTTTTCAGCGAATTCGTCAGCGATTAGAATGCCTGTTGTTCTTTTTTGAGGAATGGGCGAATTTGCTTCTTTTCGCTGACGAATTCGCTCAAGTGAAAATAGGCCTTATGACATGCCCTGTATTCGAATCGAGAACTTTTGGAAAAAAATAATTTTGGAAAACTTTTTTAATTGATAAACGTCAGGCAACTTGCCAATTTGTTTGCCATATTTCACATCAATGCAGTCTACTTTTAATTACCACTTGTTAATCACAGTTCTCTTGAAGACTTTTACTAGATCCAGGATTTGTTCAAACGGCGTTAACTTGTTACATTGTAAGTACAAAACACAAGCAGCTTCAAAGAGTATTAACCAATAAATAAACCCAATTACACGAGGGCAATCAAGGTTTGCATAACTAATGAGTCTTTTAACCATCCTTAACGAGTGGTTTGAATCTCGGTTGGTCATCAGTAGAACTTAATTTCTGTTCCTTACAAAACCACACTCTGTCTACTTTGATCTACACCTGAGCGAACAAACTTGTGAATCTTTTTCTGATAAAAAATTCATGTAGCATTCGTCATTAACCCTTTGTAAGCCTCAAGTCAATATCATTTGAAAATACGTATCTATGTAGGCACAATATGAATGCAGTTACCATTTAAATGAATCACGTCAGGCATACTTTATCTCACCTTACAATCTTGCAATTTTAGTTCTTTGTCCTTAAAAAGCCAACCTGTAGCCGAACACGATGTACCGAAAAATCAAACGGATCTTATCAATTTATATCACTAAAGTTCAGTCGGAAAACTTTTAACAAATCATTATTGCAAGATTGCTTCGTGGCTGCTTTCATCGTATTTTGAGCCTACATCATCTCGCTTTTCATCCACACCGCTCTCCCAGCTTTCTACGTATAATGAAATAAAGTTTTGTGCTTGAAAGCGTCACTGGATAGCTTTCTTTATTGAGAACGTAGCAGAGATTCGCTGTAAACTGTAACTGATAACAAATAAATTCATTTCTATATTTTGTATCAGTTCGGCAGTAAGACTGAAAATAACACTCACAAGTGGCAGAATAATGCTAGGACCTTTTGTGTTTAGACATCAGAAGAGTGGTCATCTATTTTTCTATCTATGTAGGTGATGCTTTTACTGAAAGTAACTCTACGATAGACGTCTCCATTCTTCTCTGCTACTCCGCTCTCTCGGATACAAGAGGTCTGCCATATATGTAAAACGACCTTTTCGAGTTTGAGATAAGCGTTGAATGACTGCGAATTTTGTTTTATTTTCCCTAGTTTGATAACATCTGTAGAATTGGAAACGCTGTAAAAAGGTATTGTCGATCCTTCATCAGACAGAACTAATCGCGATACTCCTTATAACTTACCCAAATCTGACTGCTCACGAATTCCTGTCTTCTTGTTGATACCTCCTACATGTTTTATGATAAAAAGCGATAAACGTTGACGATAAACGTAGTTAAACTATCACGAAACAACAAGTTTTAAATGAAGACATAAAATCGCTTTGATGACGTTAATTTTATTGGGCGTTTTCTTGGAAAACTGATCTTATTCAATAACGTTGGTTGATAATGCTATCGCCGATGAAAAATCATCAAAGATCATCTACAAAAATCTCAAATGTGGATGTAGCAGACAGGTATTCAACATTTCCTGACTTCTGTTTGCCCAAACGGTGTTTAAATTATCAGTTCCTATTCAAGGATGTGCAACTTTGACGCACAAATTAGCAGTGTGTTTAAAAAGAACTTTAGTGAAGCGTTCTCTTGATTTATAGTGGCCTAGCCGTTTTCAAATGAGTGACTACTAGTATTTTGTGCCTACTTTGTAATATGAAGCTTTTGGAAGGTATACGGATTAAAAATTTCTTTTTATTCCAGACATCATTACCTAAGAATTAGAGCATAGTTATTTCTCGTCTAGTTTCTTTGATAATTTATCTTATAAACAAAGGTTATAAGCAAGTGGCTATTTTGTCAGTTTCCTCTTCAATAAGTAGTACCTGTCTTTTTACACATTTATTGCCAGAATTAAAAAAACCATTTTATTAACACATTCAAAGATAATAGATAACTATTATCCACACATGTCTTCGGGATAGTAGATATGAAGTAAAGTTTTAATTTTAGTTTCTTTTTGGACAAGATGGGGATCAAATTACGCGTGCTTATGACCCTGAAGGGTCAACTAGTTTCTTTTTAGTAAAGTGATTCATTTATGTTTCATAACATCTTACCTAGGATACATTTCTTACTTTTAAGAACTTTGGACAATACAACCTTTTAATTTTAAGTAAGATATACATTTTACAAGTGTCTGTTATATGTCATTTAGGGCCATAAAATTTATTTATTTTTTATTACAAAATAATGTTGGTTTAACTGAAGAAAATTTTGGTCTTAACAACTGCTGCAATGTTAACACAGCACTTTGGCATAAAATAGAAGCGTTAAATCCAATTTCAAACATACCTGATCACAGTTAACAGACGCTGTGAAATACAACTAGTATTATTTACACTAAACATGGAAATTTTCACTGGAAATTTTGATAAAGATCAACAAAAGATATTTTCAGGAACAAGAACCAGTGTCGAGATAAATACTCAAGGTAATCTACATTTATCATAAATTCATACTGCATTTCTTCTTTAAGTGAAAAGTTGCGGCTTTAATTCAGAGGCTACAAGCACAAATAAACTGAGCTACGTATTATTTCTGTGAGCGGGCTTAGTTTACATTACTTGCAAATAGTAAATAGAAATATTATGATGGTTTTATATTACTCTGTCGTAATGCTGAGCTATGTGTTTGTGGATGGAAAACACTTCTGTCTGCCACTCGATGTTCTTACGTTATGGTTCTTTAAAATAAAGGCGTCTGTTGTGTCAGATTTACAACACTTGAATAAGTTGTAAAAGAGAAAAAAATTTATTTAATCTAGTTATCAAAATCTGTGTCTGCAGTGTGAGATGTATTTAACAACATAGTTATCAGTAAAGCTTGTACTCGATAATTTATTCACGTTATAGAGTATTGTATGACATAAGGTAGATAGGATAAAAACGTTTCATAGCCCAGTTTTAGTGGGTACAATAATGTAACGAGATTGTTCTTTCTGATATTGGTAATAAATATTTATTTCTTTTGTTGCGCATTGCTATTAAATACCCATTAGCAGATGTATTCTTTACACATTAACAATTGTTTCAAGCGTAATATTCTGGTGTTTGTAAGACATTTTAAAGTCAAAGGAATCTACATGTGGCTGATTAGCAACGTTTGTTATTTCTTTGAATCTGAGTCCATCTACCGTTCAATTCTTTGTCCAATATGCATGTACATATCCTGTTTTCAGGAGGAATTTCAAAAACACGCACGAACGCGTAAACTCTCCTATGTAAAAATAACGCAAGACGTAGCCTGGAACAACCAATAATTGAGATCAAGTCAAGGTTTTGAAATTGCTCTCTTTTTATCTACGCCAATGTTTAGCCTGACGTGGCCATTAAATGTCTTTTTAAAAATGTCGTTAGAATCTTAGCTAGAGAAGTAGTGTTACTGAAGTTACGAATAGTCCAGAGAGGGGAGAACCGAGTGCATGCATTAAGGTGCTTACCTGAAGAAGTTTAGCATTGACACATTGACGTGCCTCATTCTGTCAGCAGTATCTAGATGCAAGCCAATTTTAACATTTCTTAAGTCTAAAAGCGGATAAAGATGAGAACTCAAGGGTGGATGGATACTTTTAATGTTTCAGCTTTAATAATAATCATGTGTGCTTTAATAATAAATAAAACGATTCAATAAAAGTGTAATTAAAGATCTACATGTATGCTATATACTATTTATTGAGATACGTATTAGTTTAGACATTTATGTATGCGAGGTTTTAATATTTAAGTAAGGGTTGTCATAAGTATGATTTTAATTTTGATGTTATTTACTAAAGAATTTAATGTACTTTTTCATTTTAATCTGTTGTAAAATATGAGTAGTATGCAGATAACATATTATTTTATCAAAATTGATGGGTTACGTATTTGTTAGAGGTACGAATAATTTATAAAAAAATGCTGAACATTCGGCTGTATTTACTCTGTGCTTTTTTTCTGCTTGCCTATATCATAAAATATCATACACTATTGCATATTTTTATGCGTAGTGTTGAAGTGTACAGTGCCGTGCTCGAATATAAAAATCTTTTGTCTCAACTACGTTTTGCCTGCACACTGTCTGTCCATATCGCTCTCTGGCCATTGCTTCCATGAATTGCCTTTATTAGCACGTACACTTAAACGATTATAGTTAATAATAGGACCGTCTTCTGGTTACAATTCATATACTTTGGAACTCATTGCCTCTTAACTACTTTCTTAATTTAACCTTTGTTCAACATTATCCATGATTTTGCTCCTTTATCACAGTATGAATGTTTTTCTTGTCGAAATTATCTACCTTTCCATTTAATGATGATTCTACCGTCTAATAAGTGACACAATTAGAAAAACAAATATGGAAGATCAGGTGCTTAAAGTACGAGAAGATGTGCCATCCTGTTTAGTTCAATGCTTATAGAATGAAATGGTGTGCTTGCATTGACTACCTACAGGATGCTGCAAGGTAAGACAAAAAGCATTGCCATTTAGGAATAAAAGGTTAGGTAAAATATTAACAACATATAATGCAACAAAAGAAACATTAAAGTTTTAATCCAATTTTGCACACATTTAAATCTTACCTCGCAATCTTTGCTATCCTTTTTGGGATGATAATTAGTCCATTTTTTTAAATTAAGAACGAAGAAGGTAACAGCTCAAAAAAGAAGAAAGGAATAAAGTGCTTACAAATGCAAGAAATATCATATTTTCGTTCTTGTTAACTGCGCCCACATGCTCTCTTTTTAATCAAAATGTGTAAAATGTTTTACAAGAACATAGACTTAATTACACCTTCAGCTCTGAAAACAATTTCAGCAACTAAAACTGACAGCATTGTTTACCGCAGACACAGATCGAGATTTGGAACTTGCGCTGACGGAAAAAGTCAACAAATCCAAAATATCATGTGACAAAGGTGAAACCCCATCACGATGGTGGAAGGTCTGTCTGAGCTAACAATGATATTTGTTTACAATTTTTTTATGATAGAATAAAGTTTACAATAACTATTAGCATCAAACGTATACAATATCTGTTAAGGTAACGTCTCTAATCTATCAAATGCTGCATGTTCAATAAGGCAAACTTTGCTTTTCATACTACCTCACAAACAAGGAGAAAACAGAGTTACTCTTCACTTGGCATTTGCAACCGATTCGTACAGATAACCTTACCGCTTTCCATCCTTTAATCGGGCATAAATGTCCACATTTACTTTCTCGTTTCAAAAAAATGGCAGAGAATAAGTTTTGAATACATTTTCCATCATATGAAAAGCAAGATAAATCCATGTGATTGCATATCAATTGATTGATGTAACGAGGAAAGTAATTCCTGGGTAGTGTAGTGATAACAGAGCATTGTGAACACATGACATAGGTATTCAATGAGGTGAGTGATCTCTTACGAACACAAGTCATATGGGAATGAGCTCTGAATGATGGTCTGATTTTTATGGCATCAGACATAACTTGTTGCCTTTGTTTAAACAACGAAATTCCCCTGTTGTCATTGACCATTTCTTTCAGAAGATTAGGAAATCTATCCGCCTGTTCCTTGGTAGCAGCAAAGTACCTTAAATTTTTTACACCACCAACTTTTATCAGCTTGTTCCATTTTTCGTCGATCGTTGCCTCAAGTGGATATGATCTCCTTTTGTTTGAAGTTGATTCACGAGGAATCAAAAATGAAAGAATGGCAAGTGTCCATATCTATAATATGATGAAAAACCAAGATTCAGGGATTGTAGTCTACAAAGATACAGTCATTGACAGCTAGTTCATTCACTTACAAGTAAAGTAACTAGCACAAAGCTCACGCCAGAAACCATGCAAGTTAACGTAGTTTGAATAATTCTTCATTAGAGGAGTAATGTACAGAAAAGCATTAATGTAATTTGAAATTTTCCATAATGCATTCGGACTAGATTGACAGCAATGTTTCTTTAAGTTGTATTTCACTTGGCATGCAACGAAACAAGTTGTTCCCCTACAATCTTTCAGAGTCGTGAAATTTTAAAAGTCACGCTGGAAAGAAGGAGTCGTGCTATGATATACGAGATATTGTCACTTTGCATAAGAACGGGGTGTGGGGGTGGGGGGGCAAAAGGGACTCAGTCTTTGACTTTTAACGTCATAGGGCTTGGATATGAAGTCCTACTGGTTGCCTGATTCATGCCATTATGGAATAAACAAACCGGATGGTGCAGCTTTGTAGAGCAGTGCGCTTTCATAAAGACGTTTAACAGACCATCTTTGTTATCTTAGTAATGGAGGTGCTTCTGCTGTTCCTTATATTTAGTAATCTTAGAATTTTGCTCCCTGCACAGTTTTTGCTTACTGTCTCGAATAAAGAAATACAGAAATAAGCAATTAGGGATCTAACCCTATTTTTAAAGGCATTGGGTTTTAAAGCGTTTGAGTTTTCGAGATTTGGTTCGAAACTGGTTAAGGCAATCACCCATGGCAATTTTCCGGGTACGCTCACTTTCAAAACGAGGATTAACTGATTGTGCCTGGCATGACAGTCACATCGATCTCCTTTGATGCTTATCAATTCGTGAGAATGTGGGAAAAGATTATTCTAACATGGCAGTCAAACAAGGGGGTGTTTCTAGAGTGGAAATAAGCTGTTAAGTGTCTAGGAATGTATTTTTTTATGATAAGGTGTCTAATGCATCGGGCGCTTTTCATTTGGATGGATTTTTCGAGATTGGTATTTGTTGACAACAGTAATTTCTTTGGACAAAAGCAACCCAATGGCACGATTTGTTTGTGTTTAAAGTTTTGCAATATCAAAGTGAATTTTCTTTTAAATATTAAATGCCGCTGTTAATGTGTACGTTTTCTGCAAATTGTCTTCTTAGCTCTGTAAGAATTCAGTCAATGGATTCGGATAGGCACCTCTACGTGTTGTTTCGGTGTCCTCTTGTTGACAGAAAAGGGAGTCACAATTTTTTGCTGAGTAAATATTTGGACATGAGTTGTATTAGGAAATTCTAGGGGACCTTATTTTTTAGGAGGGGCTTAGCCCTTTGACCCCCCTTGGCTACGTGTGTTGTCGTATGAACCGACAGATAAGATATCTAAAATAGAAATTTAGTTTAAAATGGCGACCTGGTAAGCTAAAAATGTGCTTGACAAATATATCAGAATGTGAATTGTAGCATTTTTTCCAAATTTGCCATGAGGTACGTCATAAAAGGTCTTGAGAGCGTACTTACCCAATTGGTTTTCCTCTAATCTTTTGGCTGAGAATAGGACTCTTCGCTTTCAGTGACCGTATACATTCTGCTAAGAGCTAACTTTAGCCATTATGGAGTCATATAACCGAACTCTGGCAAATTACTGTAGGCCTACTGCCGTTAAAGAAACGACATGTTATCACAAAGACAGTGTTACTTACCATAGCTTTAATGTTGTCTCTACTCATCATATCTTTTCTCAAGGTCAAAACTCTAAGTCGATCTATACAGTTTGAATTTGAAACGCTAAGCTTGTGTGTTTCCTTCACTGTTGTCAGGAAGAAGTTCACAGGAACATAATAAACGTGCCAAAAGCGAACAAGGGGACAAGCTATTAACGGCTGAAATGTATTGTGTCAAAAGGCGACTTAGAATATTTCCTATTGCGTTAATCAATTCTACTATCAATGCATAGTTCTTGCATTAGGAGGTAACACATTACAAAACATTCTAAGTTTAGTGCCTTATAGTTATAGCTGTTGAAGAAAGTAAAGAATGTCTTGCCTCAAGGATCATTAAACTTATAATACCATTGGATTGTCGATGTATAATTGAAATTGGGTATTATTGGTGTACTTCCAAAATTCTCCTCGCTTACTTTACCTGTCCTTTTAGATTTTGAGCTTACAAACCTCCGTAGTAGATGTTCTGAGTTTCTGGCATGATGTCTGACTAGATATTAAAAGGCTCTATTCGTGTCTCGCAGCTTTAGAATTATTTTATTGTGCAAAAAGTAAGAAGCAAACTACGGTCGATGCAACTACTTCCCCTACGAAAACAAGGGCTTGAAATCGCACAACGCTTAAGAAATCATCTGCAGGAAAAGCATTCAGAGGCGAATGGGAGCCGGACCAAAAAATAAGGTCCTCTTTGTGACAGGCCAAGAAACCAACATCGTCTCTGCACTTTAAGAGCAACAGGTACAGCTGGAACTGGGCATGGTCTGGGAACTAGAGCCTCGTCCCCTGCCAGAACATTTTAAGAGAGCCGATTTCAAAATCGGTGCTCGATCCAGGGTGTCTACCCGTACTAGGTACCTTTTCCTTCCAAATTTAGAAAATGCAAATTTTGATCCATTTTCAAGCGTATCCGTTCACTTGTACCTTGTTTACATAGTTTACACTTGTTAATTACCTAGATCTAATCTTGCTTCTTTCAAAATTGACCCCAAAGCATTCAAAGCATATCAAGCAATATTTCAGGTCTGCTGGTCTCATTTGATGTACTTGAATGGATTGTAGCATTCAAACATGAAATGTAAATAAGCCAATCATCTAGCTGAATTTCGAAGCTCTGCCTTTTAAAACGCCTTTTACTGGTGGATTTAACGTTTTTATTTTGGGCTTCTGCAACCATTACTATAGTCATTTTGCATTGCAAATGATCGTAGTGTAGCGGGACGTCGTCAGACTTGTGTAAAATCTCCATTGTATGTTTTAGAAAAGTTTCTTCGCAGCATATCAAGAATATGGATGATGGTGACTTGTCTTATCAATACGTTCCTTTAAGTGATGATAATGAATCAGATCATGCAAGCGAATTGTCTTATCAAGACAGCAACTACGTTCCTTTAAGTGATGATAATGAATCAGATCATGTAAGTGATGATAATGAATCAGATCATGTAAGTGATGATAATGAATCAGAT
>JANTCA010001535.1:0-11948 GCA_024741275.1 Chironex yamaguchii
CATCATCACTCGTCAAACAACAGGGGAATTCTCCCCGATGATTCCCTTGGTAGATACATTCTTGGAGATGCTATTACGAAATATTGCAACTGGGTTATCCCTCACCAGCACTATGAATGTTTCATGAACGAAAAATAAATGCAGAATACAGGAATCTATTCAGGTCATCTCCCAAAATTAATTTTTTTTACTTATCCCAGGTCGTGCACTTCCTGAAAATTTCATCAAAATCCATCCATAAGTTTTTGGGTTATTTTGCGTACTAACAGCTAGACAAGCAAGCAAACAGCCAGCTAGCCAGACAAACAGACAGAAAAAAAAGATAGACAGACAGACCCCGACCAAAACATAAGCTCCTGGATGAGGTATTAACACGACTTCAACGAAATGTGTATTTGGCCAAGGTGGAATATCTAATCAACCACTTGAATGCGTGTGCTATTAAGCGCATCACTAGAAGTAATTTTAGGCGAGTGACATTTGATAAGAAGACAACCAGAATTTTGTAATGGCGAAGATACAGCCACTGCGTCATACATAGATCATGTATCATATAATTTGTCCTTCCTGCAGCGATTTCATGACTTTCATTCACACGAAGTTAAACTGAAAACTGAAGTAGCAGTTACAATGACAAAGCAGCTGTATAGAATTAAGGTTTGTTTCAATAGGCAGCAAGTGCAATACTCCAAGTTACAAAGACAGCCCCCTTCCCCTGAAAATTATCGCCAAAAAAAGGAGGGCCTTGAAGCTAAAAACATTTTAAGTCCTATGGCTCGTACTTCTTAAAGATATTATGTTTAGTAATCATGCCTGAGGCGGTATGTATTTGATATCATATTACATATGATATTATGTATATCATGTTGCAGCACATCATCCCGTAATATTACATCACGTCATATCACATCATATCAGTTTATACAATATGACGTCAACCGATTGCAACTGGTACGCCACGTGGGATGGTCATCTGCTAACAATCACGTCGACCGGTCTGATAATTTTCGTAGAAACAGACATGACTTGAACTTATCACCCTATTTTCCTACTGTTTCTAACTCTTCAATGCTGAGTACAAAGTTAAACCTAAGCATCGCTAACATGTGCGAGCCTAAGAACACTCTGGTACTTGTACCTTGACAGGCAACAAATTGTTTACCCATTTCTAGTATTCTGGATCATAGATCTTTGTCAGGACGTCAAATTTCCTTTGAAGACTTCAAATTTGATCTTCTTATCTGTTAGCAACTTGTTCACGAAAGTTTGTTAGTAGCTAAACAAATCACTTTATTTAACAACGATGTATCACTATATCTTTTATACATAATTGTTATCTACTAGTCCCTCTTTTGGAAACTCTATATCTACCGCCTTTTCATTCACTTATTTATGTTTCTTACCATTTTACACCACCTATTTCTTCTAAGGCATTGTTACGCTACATATTGTTGTCACATACTATCTATATTTCCGTTGTTAATGTCTACCATGATTATTTCTCTGAAGATATCAATTGTTTGACGAAACGTCAAAAAATATATCGATACGTTCAAGTCAAATTTCCTACTTATTAGTACATTGTATTCTATTGCAATTATGTCTCTTTGTATTGCTTTACACTTCATTTTGCAGTATTGTTCTTTATTGAAGTTTAGTTTATTGTCCGTTGTGATATTTTGTGTATTGTATTGTATTATATTGTAATTTATTACATGGTAATGTTTTATATTCTAATGCATTGCTTTGTTTTAAATTGTATTGCATTATCTTGCATTGTTTTGAATTTTATTGTAACTTATTGCACTAAATTGTTTTCTATTGCATTATATTGCATCATATTATTTGGTATTGTTTTGTATTGAACTGCTTTGTATTCCTTGTATTCTGTAATACCGTGTTGTATCCTATTGTATTCTAAAGTACAAAACTAGATTTGATTCTGTGACAATATTAAGGATGGTCATGTACTTTGCTCTGGGCGAATAGTTGCTGGATAAAAGAAGCTGGTTTCAAAACAACATTGCGATATTTGGGTAGTTAAGGAAAATGCCTTTTCGTTTTCATTTGGAAAGGTTCACATGGCTTTAAAGGACTACTAACGTCGACTAAAGTCATAATCAAAAACTTTAAACATAGCATCAAATTCACTTTTTGTATTTGCATTTAGCCTGGAAATTGATACTTGGAATTGTACTACACCACTCACTTTTAGTTGAAAAAGTCGTGTATTGGAATTCAAGTGATTTTTTCTTGTATTTAGCACCGGCCAAATTCACTTTTTGTATTTGTATTTAACCTGGAAATTGATATTAGTCGTGGTTTACCACACATTTTCAGTTAAAAAAGTCGTTTCTTGGAATTCAAGTGTTTCGTTCTTGTATTTAGAACCTGTTCTTTTTAATAACAGACTGCACGAAAAATACTGTTGAAAACACTTTTGAACGATGCAAAAATGTAACCTTCCTGCCTTTTTAAAGAAAAAAGCGATCCTTCCGCAATCTTTTGACAAGGTCAGAAGATCAAGATTGGGCACCCAACCTACGTGCCAGTTAAACTTGGGAGGAACACTCTTACTTTTCACAGTCCTGAAGCAATATCTAAAATATTGACTTGGTATATTGCAAAGAGATGGAATGTTTTAAACATCCTACCAAAGGAAAAGAAATCTAAATATCATCAATGCTTTCTTTTCTTCCATTCCTTTAAACGACTAATAACCATAGCTTGATAAAAGCTGTATATATTAATTTTTCCTTTTTGCTGCTGAACACTGAAGTAATTGACAACATCCAAATATCATTAAAGAAAATTTGTTATAAAACTCATTTCCTGGTGATATGGTACTTTGGCTGTAGATTGATGGTCTTATAAATAGACTATAATTGTTTTAGACTTTTAGACTAAATAGGTATTTTTTGCCAGTTTTAGTCTTAAATACTTAGTCATTAAGAAAACTTAACGTGTCCTTCTTTCGCGATTTAATTCCATAACTAAGACTGGCTGTAGATTCAAGACACTTATTATCATTTATTTATTATTCATAAGTGTGTTTCTGCTCATTCTTGATATCCTTACGCGCTTCAAAGCTTCGAATGCCTTCAAAATTGTACACGGCGTCTCCCAGTTCATTTTGCATGCTTACATTTACAGGGATGTACAAGGATATACCAGTATGTTGCCCCCAAAACAAAATTCTGCATCAGCAGACCTGTTTGTCCTCTTCTTCAAATTTTTCTCCCATTTTCCAGTAATAGGATTTGACCTAGGCCTAATTGTTCTATACAAGAAGATCTAGCGTAGGGAAGTTTAAAGTCCCCATGACATGGCTCCTAGTGCCCAATTGGCCCTCCCTTCAGCAATCAATTAGCGATAATTCTTCTGCCTACTCACTTGTATGGAATACTTTTCAATGCTCAAGTACCAACATGGAAGCAGATTTTTACTTTTTATGCTCTAAACAAAACTGAATCTAGAGTTTTTCATCATGTCACAATAACAAAAACCGTACGCAATGTTCATTTTAAGTTTATCGATCCTGTAGCCATGAATTAGCACGTTTTATGCTTTCGTGACCCAAAATTGTTGTTACTACGGAACAATTTCCATTGTGTCTACCTTTGGTTACCTAACATGAGTTAGCAACCTGTTTGTACAAGTGCTCACCTTCAGTATTTCTTGGGATAAACATAGCCTTGATTTCGTCAGTCATCGCCTTAAGACATCAACCAGACAATAGTTTGAAAGCTTTCAGGGTCTGAGATTTGAAACTAAATGTAACACGAGGGACAATTACTTCCTACGTAAAGCAGTTTATCTTGAACTTAATCCTTCGAAATGACATCTCCTTATCAATGCTTTAGTTCATTATCGATGCAGATTATGCTTTGCTAAATACAACTTAACTCCTTACGTCTCACGTCAGGGAAATATGAGCTTATAAGCCTGTACTATGTGATTTGTACAATATTTTTAGAGACAAATTCATTATTATTAACGGCTTTATGATCGAACACATAAATATGTACCTCGAGAAATATATCTGCAGCTTTCAGTTAGATAAAATGGTACTTTATCTAATGTCTTGACCATGTTTTCACATCTACAAATAAACAGTTCTCCATTTTTTAATGCTTAGTTTCTATCAATGGGTTAAAATGCATTAAATTGCTTATCTTTTTGGTTAAGAGTAACAAATTGCAAACTAAATTGGTTGCAAAGATCTAAGATTTCCTATGGAGAAATTGCGGCGGTTTTTTAAAGTAAAGGTTGCTTTCGGTCCAATACAGATAAGCACCATTGCATATGAACAATTCAGCACATCCAAGGAAATTGTGACTGCCTTGGAATTGAAATAGATCAACTACCCCTGTGCTTCATCTACAAACCTGCAAAGAAAATATATTGTTATGCTATTATATTAGTCAATGTTTTTATTTCATGGGCTGATTGGCAAGAATAAAAGCAAAGTTTTTGTAACCCTGCCAAAGCAGGCTGCAATGGATGCACCGACTATAATATTAAGACTCGTATTAAAGCCGGGTTGTCTTTGACCAAAATTACATCCTTTTCATCAAATTGACAAGACAGTTCAATACTTTATTAATGTTTCATTGGATTGTCTACAAGCCTTTGCAAGATAATTATTCTGCAAAAGCAATGCAAGTTATATAGTCTTTGTTCATCAATAGGTGACAATAATCCTTTGATGTTTGCAAGAGTATAGAGTCTAGCCCTATAGACATGCTTGCTGGTTTAGCAGACATAAAATAATTGAATCACATTGATTTGCAAAGAAAATAGCCATAGATAAAGAGTCTCATCGTGCAACTATGCAACAGATGTTTTTGTTCCTTTGAACACTACATGAGCCAAGTATACAACTACTACAGAACACATGTTATTTTTCTAGACTCTTGTCACAGCAGAAAAGCTTTTATTTATTTGAACCAATCCCTCAAACCCGCAAAGCAATCACAGTTCACTTCTAGGATACAATCTTCAGGAATCTCATTTATAAGCATTTGTCTTGTACATTTTCATATAGTTCACGCACAACACAAAATAGTTAATTTGCTGTGGACAGAGTTTGGCAATTAAATCAAGAGTCATCTAGAAAATTGACTGCTCCTTTATATTAAGATGTTTACTTCCAAGCATGGACGGCAAACAACGCTAAGCATACTTACTATAAATCTATGTTGCGAAAGCAAGAATTTTAAGGGTGAGAATATTCGGTAGACTTTATCTCCCTGTTCAACTGAGTACAGTCAATACGTTCGCATTGATTTAAACGACTTTAAAAAATCTTCACTACCATTACTTGTGTAGCATCTCCCACTTGCTAACAAAATCAAGATGTTTCTGGGTATCAATGCATGAAACACTTTACAGCAATTTGGTGACAGTGTTCAAGTTAAATTCTACACGGTTCCATCATTTCCTTCTTGTACAAGTTACTTTCTCTGGTGTCGTTTTAGGTTAGTAAATAAACGCGTTTCACTTTACTCCCTTCTACATTTGCCCTCACTGCCCCTTCGTGGATACCTTCAATAAACAGGAAACGATAATTACTTTCAATTTTGTCTCGTGGAAATCCTATTGACGCCTTAATGAGTCATAAAAACAGTGCACATCCTCCCCCGGGGTAAAATCGAATGGATCGTCCCATTGACTCTTCAAATTAGCATAGGAGTTCTTATATAAACCGAAACAAATCCATTGATGGTTAATAACCGCGATCTCGACTTACAGTTGTTAAACTTATTCCAAAGCGAGAATTCGGACATATCGGATTTTGCAGTGTTCACTTACAGTTGAATAAATAAAATCATACTTTGTTAGAACAAAGGTAAGTCTGTGAATCTTTATGCATTTGTTTATGTTTACATATGTTGCTTTAGCTAGTTTTAAATTTAATCCGATCTATACATTTCCCTCTATATTCATATACCACTATTTTCCTACTTTTCTCGTATTTTAAATCAATTACATTTTACTTAGCAAATGATTTGTTTGTCTGGGTTTTGTGCAAATGACTTGTAAATTAACGAGAGACAGTGCTGCTTATAAGCAACTATGCTTCTTTCTTGTGGAATTCTTACATATCATTAATATCATAGACGTACACATTTCATATAATGCTCTCTTACCTAAACGCACTTATTACCTAATGATTTAAACCCGAAAATATAAACAGACATGTCAAATCATTTAGCGAAGATTGACAAGTATTTTTACCACATAATTAGTACATGATTATTTCTTATTCCATCTCTAATTAGACTTAGAAAGTGCACTCATCTGTATATCTGTACCAAGGAAATCTGATGTTGGCCTGAATTACAGATTGCGTGAATGGTTTTTGAGAGATGATTTAGATTTCCATTCTGGCTTGGTAATTCTTGCTTTGTTTCGTCTTGACATAGCTCGGCCTCTACCTTGCATGACGTAACTCCACTTTATTGTAGTTGATTCACAGAACCCATATCAATCAGGCATGAGAGTTCAAGGTTCTCTGTCTACTCAGGATTAACTGAAACAAGCGTTGTTTTTTGTTGTCTACAAAAGTTCACCTCTCATGCAAGCCATAGTTGTAACTAATGAAGTCAGCTGCCGTCAGATTCAAAACAACCCATGATTTCATTGCAATGAAGATACAAGGCAATAATATTCACAAACATAGACACTTCCCTTACGCAAATCAGTGATAAACACACTTATCCTTATGAAGAAGCCTTCATACGTGTTTAAACAAAGAGATAACCACGTTAGATTGTGTCGTGTGATTTGGTGTAAGCAGACCCTAACTATTGTTTATGTCATCAAAACTGTTTAATTTGAAGTTATCATTCTGTTTGTAAGCCAATGTGCACATTGTGTCATTGATTCCCTATTTATTTGCTAAAATCATACACAAGTGATGTGAGGGCCGATCTGTGACCTATTCTGCCAACAACAGATTAGCGTGAGTAAAGGCCATTAACAAGGCAGTCTGACTTCTAATAACTACACAATTGCACGACTTTATCAAACCTAAGCTATAAAATTGTTTATTATGTCAAGTAGTTTAAGTCTGTTGTCTTGTAAGGAGATAATTACCAGCTGGCAAAGTGCACTGCTCGATAGGTGCTGACGCGTTGAGTTACTTGACCTCAAAACCTATTGATGTGTTTTCTGTTATACATGCTAGGCATACATCTATCCATACATACATACATCGCACCGCTATCTCTGGATTTACTGGATAATAAATAATTAACAGCGTGATCTTTTGCAAGTTCAACTGAAAACATATATCTCTAAAAGGAAAACAAATTTGAATTTATTTCATTACACTTGAAGTACACTCTCGGAGCTCTTTTAGATTTGAAAATATTTTGTTTGAAGGATATCACCCTTTATCGTCATTGCACTTTGTCTCAAAGTACTTTGACAACAGAGATTTAATAAGAAATAGGAATTCGATTTGTTTATCTTACTGTGTCAAGGTATTCATATTGTATAACGTAGAATCTGTTAATGTTTTAGCGAATAAATACAACTTATACCAGCATGACCAAGTTCCAATTCATAGCGTCGCAATTGAATATCTTCTTTTAATACCTGACAAAAAGGACAGTAGATTGATTCAATATTTTCTCTTCTTCTTTGATAACAGTTTTGGTCAAAATGGCATCTAAAGTCTTGGTCATCGTTTATTTTATCCTTCACTTATTAATGGTGCAAGTCCATTGCAAACCAGTGGATAACAATGGAAGTTGCGAAGGGCGTTGTCAAGGTCAATACGAAGTCTGTCTTACGCACACGGACGGAATGGATGATCACCTAGCATGTGTTGTGCTCAAGGCAGGATGCAGGAGACATTGTTCCTCTGCTGCTTTTGTCAAGAAAGCACGACGATCTGCAAGAAGAGCAATGTTAGAGGAAAAACTAGAAAGGACTGCAAGACGATTTGTTGACTTATTGCAGCAAAAAATTAAGCTTGACCAAGAAGAAAACAAACAATCGGAGAACAATAGATAACTCTCTTATTGGTGGAGAAGCCAGTTAATCTTCTAAGTGCAGAAGAAAGTGACCAATCAAAAGCAGTTTCCATAGTCGGAACTGCCTCTGGTGACTGCCCGGAGTCCCAACACACCAAATGGACGTGTGTATTGGCCAACCAATGCCAACCAAGGAAATGCCTCCACAGTCCTTGAATTGTGTCAAAATCTAGTGTCGGTATCCAGTACAATGAGAAGAGAGCGATTCCAGAGATCAAGTGGACTGCATTTGTAATGAGCCGGCAACAACAGAAAGAATGCTAAAAGTTGTAAATAATAAAAGCAATACCAATGTCAAATACGTTTAGTTAATAAAAATAAGTTTGGTACCAGATTATTCGACAAATCCTATTTATTCAGAAATCTAATATTGATGTATTAAATTAAATGAGGTGAAAGCATGTATAACTGTTGGTTCCGTACATAAGCATATGAGCTAGGAAATGGATATTGAAAATATTATAATAGCTCGTTGAACTGCCAAGTTATAATTATAAGGGAGCCATATTTACATCATTACTGCTATTTGTTGTTAGAAAGAAACTTACTGTATGCGATCTAAGAGAGGGTTGACGAAGTGCTTCAATAAAAAAGCATGAGAAAATTGACATATTTGTTTACTCGATTGCTTATTTCCGTCTTGGTTAACGAAGAACGTGAAAAAAATACAACGTAGAGATCAAAGTTCAAAGGTCAAAACTGGCTGTGAAATTGTGACAATCTCCCTGCATTCCATGACATGAAAGCTGTCTTAACGGTAAGGAATTGAATAGTATCGATAGCATGACTCCGTTATCATATATTTCTTTTGGAATTGCACAATTAACTCAATGGATAAGGTGTTTCAAAAAAGTGTTGACCTCCAAATTCTCATTTCATAAGTTACCTTACACAGTATCACTTTCGAAAGGAGTGATTTTATTGTACATTTACTTTCGTTTTAAAAATGCACATATAGTTCTGAGTCAAAAGTAAAGATAAGTAGTAATTAAATAATTGCCTGCCCTTTCCTATTTGCTTGATGCGAATGGCTCTGTTAGAAAGCTAGCGATTTAATTTTTCTGTTCACTACTCTGAAGACACCCAAGACCAGACAAATGTTTAGGGTACCAGTGATCATGAATGCCTTAAAAATTGTACATTGAAAGCATATGCTCAAAAGTTAAAGTAACGAGTTTTGTTGTAGGACGTTCACGCAAGCTTTACAAATTATATATTAGCAAGAGATCCTGTTAGTCTGACGAGTCAGTCTTAGTTAGAACAAATATACTTCACTTTGAAACAAAGTAAATGTGTTACGTGTAAACACATGTCCCTCCGAATCGTACCTTTTCCTATCAGAAAAACACAAGATTTTAGGAATAATAAAAGCGAAGGTAAATGATTCAAGTGCAACTCTCTCGTGTGATTGCAGACGATAATGATAAATTATTGAGATAACAAATTAGATGACAATGTCTTTCAATCTTAATGTGCACTGAAATTCCAAATTAAGTTTATTATCGCATAAGATATAAAGAGAAAAGCTACCAAATATATAATTCATATCGTTTAGATGATTAACTACAAACAGTGGCTCGCCAGTAATGTAGCGGTGGTCGCAAGGAGCGAAAACTTCATTTATTTTGCCTTGCTTGTTAAGTGGAAAACAATAGGATCGCGACAAGTCATTATCTTGGTCGTTTGATCGCTGCAGCTCTTGTCTTTTGTTGTCATCTGTTGCCAAGCATCGCTGTCATTAACTCTTTTACTACATTTCTCGATGTTTTCTTAGTTCGTAGAAGCTGCTTCAGCCACTGGAGGCTGGGGAGGACTTATGTGAATGCTCCTTTTTTGTTAAAACTATTCCCATTTTAAACGTCCGCACCCTTTTATGCGAAACTGTGATATCTTTGACCCTCATACAGACTGCAATAATTGAAATGAGTCACGCAGATGCCTGAAATGTTATCCCTAGCACTCTCCTCGGATTTGGATGAGTTAAAGATTGGCCTTGGCCAAAATTTTTGAGGACGCATCTCGTGTCCTCAGGCCTCCCCGTAGTACTGCCTTTGGCCTTTCATTCTTGTCCAATTGCACTCCAGGAGCACCAATTGTGATGAGATTGGAATTTTGCAATTTGAGGAGAGTACGAACTTGTCCCAAAATGGAATAAATTTTAAGAAGCAAACAATCGGGTAAGGACTGAACTCAACTAGTCTGCTTTTCGAGGATATCTTAAGTGCTCCAGAAACAACATTTCTTAAGAGTGAATTTTCTGACGTCACGATTCGTGCTTGCCTCACTGCATACTATCGCATTACAACTGGCTATTACTTTTGAAATAGCTGATCACTGTTGGACCCATACTTTGAATGGGATAACAAGGAAATTATAGAAAGGGAGAACAACATAACAACTAGAAAAATTAAAGAAACCATCCACTCCCTACAACACAGCAATCACATCAACAGCATATCCTACAGTCTTCCAGAAATATGGCTTCCAGCACTAGTAAAGGAAATACAACAAACACAACACAGCTATGGGGCCAATCCTCAGGACATCTCGATCCCTGTCACCACTAACGTCCGAAGTGATGAAGAATAAAAGAGCTGTACCAGATCATTTCTAGTAGCATGATGATGGGAAAAGTGTCTCTCGAAAGGTGGCTTATAAAAAGCATACGACTCATGTCGTGATAAAGCTCCTGTCTACATGGCTTCCACTGAGTTCATAAAGTCAAGAATTTTCATGGCTATTTCTTTTTGTGTCTTATGCTCAGCTTTCACGTTTATGGTCACGTTACCACAATCTACTTTGGTTCAGCATGCACATTCTTATTGTCTTAGTTAAATAGTCGCTTTGTACTCCCCTTTAGTCCTTCCTTTTCATAAGCCATAGTCATACACTTGATGACAAGATCTCATCCCCAAGCCGTTTATGGTGCGATTCTTGTATTAACCACATCGGTATCAAATATTAACACCCTTGTAATGGTCATCTCATCCATACTTACTTTTGCTCTGTTGTTCTTGGTGCCCCAACCCCTTTACTCACGACAAACAGTTTTAAAAGTTGAGTTTTCAACGTGGAAAAGGAGGGAAGAGATCCCAAGATTTTAGGCAAGGTCCATAGAATTCATACAAATGAGGCAATAAAAAGGTATCTAAACATCTCATGTAATCACATTTTCATTAATGTATATGACACAAATTCTATTAAAGATGAATCGAGTATCTTTGTCTTAACATATAAACGGTTTCTCGAAGCCATATACCCCGTATATGTACATGTATAAGTATTATAGCTGTTATGGTGCTTCCTACATGATGCAGACATGTTTGCTCATTTTAGAGAGGAAGGACATAGAGGCTTTCTTAATGATATCTTTTTAAAAATTTATAGGCAGGATAGCTAGCAAGGAGGATAGAGGTAGGGAAACATTTTGGCAGTATAGATTATTAGCTTTTTCACCTCAGGACTTATTGTTAGGAAATGCCTATTACATTAGACCTTTGCATCCTGATTAGTTGTCATTTTAGCAAATTTCTCCTTAGAGTGTTGGTAAAGTTATTTTTACAGTTGAATACTTTACATACCGTTAATCATTAGCGCATACCCTTTTGTCCATTTTTCTGTTAGTGTATTGATAATAACAGGTGTCCCCTATTGTTTAAAATTCTAATGTGTTGCAATTAGTCCCTCTAGTACTCTATTATATTATGTATGCCTTATATATATCCTAACTTGTTATATGAAACGTAATCTAGAGAAGAATTTTTCGAAACGTTAAATGAGACGTTTATTTTTTGAAGAATATATATATATCAAGAACTCAATCATTACATTCTTATTAAAGTTACATCAACTTCAACAAATCTTCTCCAGAAAACTCAAAAATCGAAACGTCAAAAAGTGTTT
>JANTCA010001536.1:0-11947 GCA_024741275.1 Chironex yamaguchii
ACTCAAAAAATACGCTTTTCATTTAAAATGTTTCGACATTAGTCTTCATCAGTTACTTAATCAGAAGACTAGTATGTTTCTTTGTTAATCACTTGTTTGTGCATTTGGAGAATTTGGCGGAAATGCTTATATCTTGATCTTCATTAAGTACAACTACACAAATTCTGAGCATAGTAATTACTTTATACACTTCTTCTCCTATTCGTGGATTTATGTGTTATTGTTCAATTCACGATAACGTAGGGATCTTGCGTAGCTTTAAAAATTGTTCTGAGAGCCAATGTCACTGCAAATACAATGAATGCCGACATGGCAATAGGTCTTTACTGCATTTCCTGTTTTTATTTAAATGGATATGTCTAAATTGAGGAGCAAGGAAAGAAATTGTGATCTGTAAGAGGATAGTCTGATTTCTGTTTCTAAACTCTGAAAAAGGAACCTGACCAAGTGGCATGCTGTTGTCGTTTTATCGTATGACACATATCTTTCAAATTCGTAGTCTTTGAAACTAGAACCCAATTGATTTGTTCTCCTGTAACAATATACCAAATTTCAAATTGATTTATTCAAATCAATCAGACATATTTTTCGTTTCCAAGCTACCTTGATACCTGCTCTACTTATCACATTTTTGGCAGGCAGGTAAGACCTTAACCTTAAGCCTGCCAAGTTATTTTCCAAACAGTACATTTGCACTATGCAAGGTTAAGGTAACTATTATTGATAGCCATGAAATGTTAGTAGTGCTTTTCGATGATTTTTTTATCCTGTAGTCCATATAATTTGTCCACAAGATATGCTATCAATTGTGTTAATTTTGTGTAAATGATTGATATTTCTTATAGTTCCCAGTCATTTCTCGTTCAGTTTTGCTTTGTTTTGCCTTGGAATGTCAGTGTTCTCATTGTTTCCAGGCACAGTTAGTTTTGGCATCATTCTTGTAGTTCCAAGATTGATTTCTTTTTCGCGTTCCTTCCGGTTTCCTTGGACTGTCTCCAAAGAATCGTTAACATATATTTCTTGGAGAGATTAATTTTTTGATTTAGTGTCGTCCTCGCAGTTTAACTGTAGATTTCCCCGATAATCATGATTGTATTTTTGGCTTACAAGATAATTAGACGAGATTTCATGACCTTTCAATTTAGACAGGTATCCCCTTTCTCAAGTCTCATTCTGGTCCAATAATGTTGGAATTACCACCATAACGGTTGTTGTTGCTGCTAAAAATAATCTGATGAATGTTGTTGCTGCTGTGAAGTCATTTTAATTTCAGTTTTTGTTTCAAAGCTGGAAAGTATATCATTTAAATAGTGAACTACGTGTAATAAATGGAACATTTTTTGTCCAAAAGTAGGTTATATATTGATTTAAGAAGCCTAACCTCTCAACGAAATAAGATTGTCAGAAGAGAACCGAAAGAGTCAAAGGTAACTTCAATAAAAGAGAAAAACGAGGAGTAATTTGACAAAGGCCACGCGCATACGGAGCCAACCAGCGGCTAGTATTTTCATTAGAGTTGTGAAGTCCATCATGGCTGACGGATCGTAGTTCGTTGGATGTGAAAAGCCGAGTTTGTTCATCATGGAAATTTCAGCTTTGTACTTGTATATTTGACTTCAGATACTACCCAGAGCAGGGACATAGTGTGGAAATTACGTTTCAATCTTTTTCATCCTGTGGCATGACTCGTCGAAGCAGAAAGCCGCTTGGATCAGGTTTAAACGTTCACGGGAAAACAACAAAGAATGAAGCAGAGGTTTTAGAAAGCTGTAATCGTGCGACAAAAGGTTGGTGTAAAGTTTTCAACGAGAATAAGCTTGTTCCAGATCTTGAGCAGAACGTATTTCGATTGGATAGTATGCTGTTAGGAAATGTTAACAAGACTAGTACCGATGGATGTAAACTTAGTACAGAAGATGTCGGTAAAGAGAAGTTAACAAGTCATAGGCAGATAAGAGCAAGACAACGGTCTCGGACAAGAAATACCATGGAAGACCTGGAGGCGAAAGCTTTTGCACCGAATTCATTGACTTGTGACGGCAATGTTGATGCTCAGAAAGAAGGATTCAAACTGGAAGACCATTTGGTTAAGGAAAGTTTTAATAGTTCCTTGACAGTAACACTGTCAGTTGCCTCGAACAAGTCTCGTGAGTCCAGCCCTAGGAACTTTACATCGGTTAAGAATCTGTATATGGAACTTCAAAATGGCGAGAGCAGTGGAGAACGATTCGCAAACTGTTCTGGTATTTCACCAAAGAACGGCAGGTTATCGAATCCTGTGTTTGACAACGACAAAGATGTTAAAGCATTTTATGAGGTTATTGAAAGAGCTGACGCTATCAACAGTCTGCGATCATCCAGTGATGTAGATGATGCTTTTACATGTGATGGCGAGCGGGTTACTGTCTCAGGAACCCATCCCAAGCAAAGACTGACAAAAAGTTACCCTAGGAGAAACGGTATTTGTTACCGTGATAGGGTGGAAACTGAGGAACAGAGTCCAAGGAAAGTTCGGCGTTGTGTGGATTCCCTGGCTGTAGTTTGCTTCGTAGATGATAAGAGCGTTACTCATAATAGTGTAGTTACAAAGCAAGAAGTTGAGGATACCTTACAGGATTTAGTTTCGAAAGAGCAAGTTGATACTACACAGAAAACTGAAGGAGAAGTTTCTACGTTGCCACCAAAGCGTCAGCGTCGACCTCCACAGTCATACTCGCCTTCAAATAGCCACGGTAACTGTAGTATTGCTAGAACTCGTAAGTTGTTTAGGAAAAAGCCAACTCTGTCAAGACAATTATCATTTGATGTTGATGGCGCTACTGTAGAAGCTGATGTTAAGACTGAAGATAGTACTAGCCAAAGTGAAGGGATTAAAAAGACCTCAAGTAAAAATAAAACCAAAATTAAACCAGATAAGGAGATTTCTGTAGGTTCCCCTAACTGTGTAGATAACGTGTCATACATTCTAGGCTTAAGAAGGTTGTACAGGAAGGAAAATAGGGGACAAGACACATACCAAGTTTTGGTTCAATTTCGAGATGGAACCAGTAATTGGGTTTCTTCGGATGATCTTCAGTCTAAAAAGAGCTACTTAGGTGATTTTCTATGTGATAGTAATCAGAGTATACATGTTGTTAACAGACTTCCTTTCCAAGTGTATTGTGAACCCATTTCTAGTACGAAAATTAAAACTGGAGAATGTGAGGACAAAATGAAAAAAGGAAGAACAAGAAAGTTATCCAGGCTAGGGAAAGATAAGGAACTTAGAGTAACTTCAAGCCAGGGACCAAAGAATACTTGTAGTGTACCAGAAGAAGAGATTGTAGCACCTTCTAATGCAGATCCAGTCATAAAGGTAGAGCAGCAAACAGATACCCAGGTACCATCAGTATCCTGTGAAACAGAAGACTCCAATCCATTACCAAGGCCCATCTTCTCTCAAGCTGGGTCTAATCATATGTTGACATCAGACACGTTCAGTCCAGAAATTTTACATAAACTTTTGGATGGTAATCAGAATAATGTTGAACAAACACCCACTAAAGATATTGAAGTAACAAAAGACGACTTCTTTGTGCATATAGTTGTAAGTTCAAAACATGCCAGTCAGAGAAACAAGCGAATTAACCCTGAAGTTTGTGACAAAATAATCGAACTGTTGGAAAAATGTAGTGTCGATGATTCAGTGCATTTAGTCATTTTGAGTGGATTGGAAGAACATTTCTCTACTAAACTAGACCTTACAGATGTTTCCCGAGTTCCGTCACATATGGAAAGCCATGAATGCAAACACAGTGTTCTGAAGCTGAGGTATGTTAGTTCTGCTGTTTCATATTAGTGCCTAACTAGAATTGTATTTCACTGCAACTTTATTTATCATTAGTCTCAGCTGTTGTGGAGGTCTTACTTTATCAGCAGAAGCTGTAAACTTTAAAACATTATTCAAGTCGAGTTTGTTTTTAGTGAGTTCATTGATCACTTGTTAGAGTGATTTCTTCATTTCGGTCAACTGATGTATTTCAGTCAATAATCTATTTGAAGTCTGCCCGCTTTTCGTGTGTACCACCTATTCCGTTAGCCATGACTGACGTAACAAATAATGTCTGTACCCCGTTTGACATGTTAAGATGTGTCGCTTGTGTTCATTCTATATCTTGCCTTCAAACTGAACTGATTGAACCACACCGAACTAGCAGTGTGAATTGAATTTGTGGTTCATTGATTATCATTATTGGCAAGTTATTCAAATCATAAGCCTCAATATCAACTTAGCTTTGTGCCACCAACAAATGCTAGTTCTATGGATATTTCTTTGCGTGGTTATTTGGAGCACTGTGCCTTTTCTCAAGCACAAACACTTTGCCATTAGCTTGAAACAAGACGTCCTCTATCAACCGATTTCTTTTTGTCACGTCCATTTATTGTTCCCTGTTCACTACATTACGGGGAAAACCCTCGTTGCTTGTTGACCAAAATCCATTCTTCGTATGTTGGGCTTACGGTAAACAAGATTTTGCGTTCACGTTAGCGTGAAAACCCAAACCACGATGTTCATTACAATCATTTTTAGTGATTTACGCATAATTTCTCAAGTCTTGCCACAAGAGATGCGTTCATTGCTTGGTCGTGACACATCGGACAACTCATTTCTCAGTGGAGATCCCTGGCATGGTGTTGGCTTCATCTTCACAATGCGATCAGACAGTGCCATGGCAACAGGCTGGGAAATCACAATCTGCGTAGCAAAGTCTTGACCCATGGTTTGTGTGTGAAGTTAGACGAGTTTAGGTTCACGGCGGTGACAGGTCGTTTTGTGTACACACGAAAGAAGTTTATAACGCAAATACAGATCGGCTAAAAAGGATGACTTTTAGCCATCAGGAGCCATTGAAATAGAAGTCAATTTGGCATGTGTTCATTCGGTCACGATGGTACATATGTTTTGTTAATGTTTATGGTACCAATTTCGACATACAATGATTTTGGGTGTTTTCTTTGAACGTAAGACCTTTGCCGCCACATTTATGCACTCGAGATAAGCATATTTAATTCTATTCTCATATACATTTTCAGTTTATCAATTTTGTCATAGTCAGTCATAAATAGTTTGCTTTTATCATCAAGTTTGAGCCTGAGGAAGTTTTATTTCTGTTAGATCGTACTTTCATATCATGTAACTTTCGCGATAAATTAAAACGAATTTACGAACAAATCCAAAAAACTAATAGCTTCGTTTTTCTTTAAATTTAAGCGACCGGTAATTTACACTTCACATGTCACAAGGCAGCTGTTGTATGGTTATAAAAGAATAAGAGACATGGCCTTAATGGAGTTTATACCACAGTTGTTTTTCATACCATTTCATGATATATCCTCCTAATGCATCTATATTTTTGTCTTAAAACATTTATCGTGCAAGCTTTGGAATCATCTTAATGAGCGGATAAACTTTCATTTGCACCATCCACATTATTGATTTAACAAATCTTGCATGAACTGGTGGCGGTTTATATCTGCTTGTTTGCTGTGTCATTATTCAGACATGTCATTAATTTTCCAGCCTGTGCTATTACTTATGGATACAACTGCAGCATGAGCAATACTGCTATTGCAGCATTGATGCTGCAGACACTCCGTGCTCTTATACGTACATGGTATTATTTCTTGCCTGCGTGGATGTATGTGTTATTGTAAATACGTATAATGTAAAGTAGTTTCCTGTTAAAGAAGTATCAAAATTCAGTGTGCTGTTGTTGAAATGTACAAAAAATAAAGAAAAGCTTCCATAAAGATTTATCGAAAGGTATTGTGTACAGTAGTTGGAAGCTTAGTTAATCTAATAAATATAATCATGTTTCTCTGATAGTCTATTTAACAAAGTTTAACAAATATGGCCTAGAGCCAGGATTACTTCACTTTGGATATTATATATTTTGAGTCAGAAAGTGTTATGCTACTATTCAATCTCCTGATATCAGCAAGTGTTATTTGGATGACTAAGCAGAAATATTTTGTAAAATTTTAACCCAGTTGGAGTGATAGATACAGACACTACGTTGGAGTGGTAATGTTTATACACTATTCAACAATGGTAACTTGTTAACCTAATTATCCCTGTTTATTATGTATCAGGTATGAAAAAAATTAAAATGCAAAGAAAAAGTTGCATGTTTTCTTGAAAATTGTCCTTGAAGCGTCTTTAGGTATTCTTATTTTGCATATTGTCTGATATTCTTAAGAATCAATGTGGTTCTCAAGGTAAGCAATCAATAGTTTGATTTAAAGTTTCTGTTGGCATTAATCCTCTTATGTGGGATTTTACATTTGACTTCATTTCTAGTTATATTTAGCACACACCACATTAGCATTTGTGGTGTAATTTAAGGTACTGTAGTTCGTATTGTGTGTATTTCTGCCTTGAAGTGTTAATGTCTGTTTTGTTTTTATTGTATCTATCTCTCTAAACCATCTATTATATACAACTAAAGGAGTCTTATAATATCATGCACTGTTTTTTCTACCCCAAAGGTACTTGTTCCAGACCATTAGACATTATTGCAAACCTTTGATAGGTGTCATCAACAAACCTTGTCGAGGATTATCAGCATCAATGCTATCTTTATTTGATATGGTTTATGACAAGGTGAGTTATAAATTTTAAGTAAAAATCCTATCATTATTTGGTATTGTTTATGTCAGGTATTCATTTTAAGTAGAAGTAATTTTTCTATTTAATATTGGGTCTGATATTTTATCTTTATTTAGTATTGGGTGTGAGCAGGAGAGTAATAAATTTGAATTTTCATTGTTTATTTTTTTTCTTTGTAGTGTAGGAAATATTTTAGTTACATTATGAAAATAAATTGTCATGTTTCTTCTGTTAGTTGACAATTTGTTTTCTAGGTCGTCATACTACTTAAATACAACTTTAACAATTCTTCAATTGGTTGTTAAAGCAGTATTGTGTACTACAGCTTAGTCAACCTAAACATAAATGTTATTTCAACCAGAGCTCAAACAGTTATTCAATTTTGCTTAATGCTTTGATGTATGCAAATTGCGCAGAATACCACTGTTAAATCATCAGTTTTGTAAGATATAAGTTTTATTTTGTTGTATAATTGACTTTTGAGTACTTAACTATATTCCAAAAGAAATCCCTATTATTTGTAAATGACCTTAGGGGTAATCCATTGAGATTTTTTTCAACTAAACAAGGAAGGTACATATACATTTTTGTAGGCATTGTATAAGTACTGTATATAGCTGAAGGCTATTTTCCAACATATGTCCTTTTGTCCAATTTTGCTTATACGACTTACTTACTTTGTTGATGCAATTGGCAACACTGTTAAACCTTATTTTTGTCATGCCAAATATTCAATGTTGGTTATTGTCTTACATTGAGCACAAAGTGCCATTGTCATTATTATTATTATTATTGTTATTATTATTATTGTTATTATTATGGCGAAGAATCATGCGGGAGCAGGCCACAGCGGACGTCACATGATGTCAAGCTCTCGTGCCTTAAGTGCAAAGTGCATTATTGCTAACTTTATTCATTAAGTCAATGATTGATTTAGCCTAAGATGGCATTTTTTCTTCTCCTCAACTTTCCTCAACTTACTTCAGTTTAGTACAAACATGCCTAGCACAAACATCAGCTACTTTTACATCATGATTTTACGTTACAATATTAGATGTTTGCCGAGTTAATTAACATTAAGCCATATAATATTGTAACTCTGGAATGTGACATGGTATTAGTTTAGCTGTTTGCAAGAGGAAATTAAGGATGCATTAGCGTTATATATATATAGCTTTTGCACCTATTAATAAGCTTTGGTGGAGTTATTTCTGGAGTTTTATTTCTTGTGGCCTTCATACTCCCATCATGTTGGTTGTTTATGTTAAAACTGGCTTCCTTTCCTTTGTGTGTCATGTCTGGGAAAATTGTTTGAAGAAATTTGATTAAGTGACAGATAGTTAGACAACTGCAAAAAAGTTATTTATTTTATTATGGTGATCAAGTAGAATTTATTTGCCTATTACCTTGAAAGTGTTCTTCATTTATCATACTTTTTTGAATGCTTTTAGCACCTGCAATGTTTGTATACGGCTGTGTCTGAACAAAATGCATGTGGTTTGACAGAAACAAACCACATGTAATTCTTTATTGTTTGTGTATTTAAAATCCTGAAGTTTGTTAGATGGTTGTTGCATACAGCTAATTTTTCTGCAAAATGCATCAAGTACCATAAGTGTCAACTGCTTGTTACTGTGTCCAGAGAAAAACTTGCACAGCTGTCAATCGGCATCACTGATGACAAGTTTGATTGGTATAAATATTTACTGGTTTATGCATTTCAGGTATATAGTAACTACCTTACTGTCCAGTAAAACCCATTTTTGCTCATTGTAGCTCTTAGCATATCTTGTTGATATTGAGTGTATTTCAGAGGACTGTTTCCCAGCATGAATCGACTGAGGAGCCCCCTTAAAGCCTCTCAATTCTTTGTATGCAAAGTGAAACGTTAACTGCTGATGCTATTTGTGGAGACAGTGGTATTTTTTTCAGAGGATAATTTAAAGTATTTACAACACACTGGAGAATCATACGGAAATTCATTTTCAAGTGTGTTTAGTTAACCTAACGTATCCCTCTTGTTTATCTTGTACATGTATCTTGGTATGGCAATTGCTTTGGTAATGTCATGCAAAGGCACACAGTTGATATTCCACATATTGTAGTTACATGTTCTTTTGACGTTGTATGTGTGTACATTCAACTTATAGTGAATGTATGCTATGCTGTAAACCAAGGATTATTGATGTACTTTATCTTTATTACTATTTTGTGATTCAATTTACGTTTACACTTTTTCTAGGAACGAGGAGTTGAAGTCTTTGAGTCACCCCATAAGCGAAAGGAGCTGAGTGTTTTATTTCCAAGGTTAATGGGATTAACAACTAGGAGTGAACAATTACTTATGGGTGATCCAGTAAACTACTTGGTTGAGGACAGCATAAGTCAAACTGAAGTTGCATTTAGGGGTTCTAAGTATTCTTATAATTTAAATGAAAGCCTTAAAGACGTGAAAGGAAATCTTAGAAAGCGGTATTTCCCATCCAATCAAAATTCAAATGAAATTACTGATGTACATTTGATAAAACCTGAACCAACGAGCCCAGCGCTTGAAAAAAGGAGATTAAAGGAAACTGATTTATTGAAGAAGCAGCTTGAAAGAGAAAAGGAATTAGCAGCATCTTGCCTCAAAGATATATCATTGTTTTGGAAGGAGCTCAGGAATCACGATTTAGGTGGAGTTTTATCATGACGAAAACGTATTTTTGCCGACATTTTGTACCTGCATGTAATTCTTGTTTATTGGCTTCAAAACATTTTGTGTTGATACTTTCCAACATTCATGGACACAAGATTGTATTCTCTCATATTTTTCTGGATTTTTGATCTTTTATCATACAATCAATTTCATTGGTCAGATTGCTTTTGAAGCAGTAACCAGAGCATGGCATATTAGCTAGGTTCCTTGCCATAAATTGTTTGAGTATTGACCTTTTGTTGGACCCCCTTCCCTTGTCAAACGTGGGAAAATCAAGCAGCCTAACTTTGTACTGTTGGGTGTAGTATTGGGGTGATGTTGATGATTTGATAACATTTGTTACTACTGTTTGCTGTAGTTATGTTATTAAGAATTTGTTGATATGTTGTATTTAGGACATAGTTAGGCTGCTTGTAGACTTAGTTGGGATGTAAAGAGAAATTAGTAATGGTCTTTGACCCTTGAATTTCTCATTCGTTCATGATAATTTTGTTGATACTGATGAGGGAAAATTGACGAGATTTTCGTCAAACACCACAAGCAAACATATAAGTCATCAGCTATTCCTCTTTCTGTCTGCATCAACTTGCGTTAAACTTTGTTTTCACAATGTCAATGCATGTAAATATTAGGGACTTTTGTTGGACCCCTCCTCCTGTCAAACGTGGGAGAAGCAAGCAGCCTAACTTTGTACTGTTGGGTGTAGGAATGGGATGATGATGTTGATGATTTGATAACATTTGTTACTACTGTTTGCTGTAGTTATGTTATTAAGAATTTGTTGATATGTTGTATTTAGGACATAGTTAGGCTGCTTGTAGACTTAGTTGGGATGTAAAGAGAAATTAGTAATGGTCTTTGACCCTTGAATTTCTCATTCGTTCATGATAATTTTGTTGATACTGATGAGGGAAAATTGACGAGATTTTCGTCAAACACCACAAGCAAACATATAAGTCATCAGCTATTCCTCTTTCTGTCTGCATCAACTTGCGTTAAACTTTGTTTTCACAATGTCAATGCATGTAAATATTAGGGACAAAAGTGTTGGTCATTGTATAGAGTATAATTTATATTTCTTTCTCGACATTTGTTACAGACTGACATTACTTTTATACACTTGATAAATTTGAAAAACCCTCAAGATGTTTGTTAAAGCATTCATTGGTTTTATTTTTAATGTTTTAATTCCTTATAGTCCCCATTGTTTGTGATAAATTGGCTATTAGTTAATACTTAATAATATATTATGGTAGGTACTTTAACTGTCATATTTCCTGCTAGCTGATACTTGTGACTTGGTTCCAGACTCCAAATTGCACATCACACAAGTCTGTCACATAAGTAAGTCCCTATAATTTGGATTGTTATCTTCTTCAAAAAGGTGGAAAATTTATACATTTATTTCAATTTTCAAAATCAAACGCTTCACTAGAATTTTGTCAGTATAGTGAGATTTCTAAACTTGATTTTTCTGCATTGGTATTGGAATAGCTAATATCCATCATAGAAGTTAGTTTTGCCATTAAGGTCATTTTCCTTCAAGGACTTTGATGGAAAAGTAAGTACAAGAAAAGTTGGTTGTATTTTGGCTTGGTATTCATATCACTGAAGTATAGGCCTGTCTCCAGGAGAGATAACAGACCAAGAAAGCTGGTATGATCAATTTTAAATAAAAGCAAAGGCTCTGTAGTTACCCTTCATGATGATAGATGCTTCATTTTCTTCATTTTGAGTGACCGATGTATGAGGTGCCTTCATAGTTGTGCTAATAGATGTAGTTAAAGGTACCAAAACCAGGCCTAGTGAATGGCATGCAATGCCCAGTCTTGAATTTGAATTGAGGGACACATAATTGCTGTCACCCTGGAATAGGATATTTCAACTTATGACTATTTAAGCGAAATTTCCATTTCCATTTAGAATGAAGTATGAATGAAAAACACTTGCAGAAAAAGCCTTGTGGAAAAAAATGATTGCAAAAATTTGTTTGATTATTGTTGAAAAAATTACTACTCTTTTGCTTTTTCTCTACTTATTTGCAGGTTCTTGTTATTATTTGTTTTGATATTGAGAAAATTTTGGAGTTGTTAAAAATAAGAACAAAAAAATTATCTTGAAAATAGATCAACTTTGCAAGTTGCATCAGGTTTACCACTTTATTCATTATTTATTGGCAAAATTACCTTAGAACTGAATGGGAGAAATTGAACAGAATGACTTGAGAGAAAATGGACTATTTATTGAGGACGGCCTATCTCTAAACATAAAAGAAATATGCCGGTAATTATTAACTCACAGTTAATTCCTTTGTAAAAGGAATAAACGGAGTTATCCAAATCTGTTGAGTGTGAACTTTTTAGTGACCCTACAATTTTACCACAATGCTTTTGCTTGAGTGGAAATTTGCTTTTGTTTGCGAGTGCAGCCCATCATCCAATCATGAGAACCAATTGGCACTGATGGATTGGAGTATGTCATGTCATCATTGGAAGAACCAATCAGGATCAATGGTAGTGGTGCATTGTATCCCGATTTTGAAAGAATGTCACACTTAGCACTGTAACACCGTAGTATAAAAAGGTTGTAGTAAACCATAA
>JANTCA010001537.1:0-11945 GCA_024741275.1 Chironex yamaguchii
GTTTCAAAGCTTTGAAAACGTCCGCTTCTTTTCTTTTAGTGAGCACGGAATCGGCTCCTTGACAAAGCCCGTAAAAAACCCCTGAAAAATAGTAGGTAATCAGCGATTACCTTGATTACCCCCCAACGCCGCCACTGAGACTTATACTTACCAATCAATAAGAATTCCAGAATTTTTGGCTGCACTGACACAGAATGGCTGGATTCTCCAGTACTGCTCGCACCAGCTAATTCTTCAGAATCACCAAGTATGAATATCGTCGAAGTAGCCGAAGTTGAATGCTTCACCATCTTCTTGTCCTTACTTGCAGCATTGTATTCCTTTTCATGAGAAGTCTCCAAATGAATCCACATGCCCTTTGTAGATTTACTTTTGCCAATTTTTAGCACAGTAGAACAAGTACCAATTTTGCATTGGACCTTCTCTTGATTATCTGTCTTCGAAAAATAATCCCAAACAGCCGACTTTTTACTAGACATTTCATATCACACTCACAAATGAATGATTCCAGAATATGACCGACGAAGCCAAGCATCAAACTATACTAACAAGAGCGAAAGTGCCTGTCTGTCCGCTTTCATAGATATCAGCTCACGCCAGTCTTTTAACATTGTGAAAAAAACATACAAGCGTTGGTGATGTTGCGATGAGTCAGCCATTTGTAACATGCTCGAATCATGCATTGCTGAGGGGAGTAACCAGCAAAGCACTCGACTTATGCGTGATTAGTCTATCCCTGAAGCATATCTTCACAGTTTATGCCTCTGTCTGTCTGTGGTATTTGTAAATATTGCTTGCCTAGTCAAAACGAAAAATGTATGTTTTTCACTTTTACAATCCCGGTCCCTACATGTCGGGATCGGGATATGGCAAATCCCTAAAGGATCGGGATCCCGACCTATAGCTAGACTGGTGGGCTTGTCCTGTTAGATTGCAGGTATCCCTTGGGATGGCAAGCTTTTTTCTTGGAAGTTGCTTGCAAATTCCATACTTTTAACACTCTATCTACCTGACCATATTAAGGTATACCCAAAGTTAAACAAGTTTGTTTCACTTTGCAAGATATTGTGTTAGCATGACCATTTAATAAAAATATTGCAAAGTTTATGATATAAATAATATACACTTAAGAGTTAACGATTTGTCATTAGTTACCTTATATGATTCCGACTGTTGATATTCCTCCACTTCCTTCAAATAGCGTTCTTTATCTCTCTCTGCTTGATCAAGATACTGCTGCTTCTGGTCCTGAGGCAAATTACTCCACTGCTGTCCAAGTATTTTGGTGATTTCATGGAATGGCATTTCTGGGTTCTCTGATCGAAATTTCTCACGATGATCATTAAGAAATCTGACATAACCAGTCAATGGTGCTAATAAATGCAAAACAAAACCAATTCAGTTTAAATGAGGTGATTACAGCTAGGGAATTATAGAAAACAAAAACAAATATTGAATACAATGACAATCCCTCCAACATCAGTTGGGGTTGTGCAAGATTGCATTATCTACTGAAGAATAATATAGGCAAAAAACATACCAACTTGTAAGTGTACACAACAATAGACAGAAATGGTTGAGTTAATGACTCAGAGTCTTTCTAGCTTTCCGTCAAATGTTAAACTTGGTAGGAAAGCTACCACCTTTTTTAGTGTGGAGACAGAGCTCCAACGGTCACAAATGTTACCTTACTTATAAAGAATTGTATACATGTTATCATAAATGGCACATTAAACATCTACTAAGTTACTTTACAGTCAGTCTTTTGAATCAATGCAGACTCTGGTGCTGTATATAACTATGTATGTTTGACATATGCCAACTCCATAAACATAACAACACAGGATATCAGTTGCTCCCTAAATTGAAGACTCGACAGACAAACGAATGAGATATATGCCACATGATAATGAATATCAAAACTGATAACAATTTATTTCCTTGACTTACAAGAAAATACAGAATATCTCAAGACAATGACAGTGTCATAAAATAGTACTCATAAAGGAAAATTTTAAGTTAAAAATACTGTCACATGTCCATCATTATGTTACTGCTATATCACAATTAAAAAATTTGCTTAAGTTTTGTTTTAAAAAATTAAAATAAACAAAAATGACATGACATTTTATTTTCATAGACTTAATGAATGAATTTAAAAGCAACATATACATGTAACTTTCAGATCCACAGGTTAACCTTGTAGATCAAATGAACTGCAACAGTAAACGGCTTCTTGACCAAATAATATAATTATTTTGCTTCTTGCTTAATGAAGTAGAAGATTGATCCTAACAGGCCATATGGTTGGACATGCGTACTGTCATTTTTACTTTTCACCATCAATTGCCAAACAATCCATAATATAACAAGCAATTTGTAATTCTTGACAGATATTTTTGAGTTGTACATGGTTTGCATAAGCATATATTCTATTATCATACACTGTCCCTGAAACAAATCTACCTTCAATAGTCAGGCTTCCCTGTATGCACGGTGAAGTGGTTAGAATTTCTGGGAATTATCCAAGGATATTATAAAATAATAATCAATCCAAGAATGGTAGGACAGACATGAGATATGCCGCCATGAGACCAAGGTTTGAAGTTCCACTGGTCACAATTTTAATCTAACTTCACTTTAACAAAAGATTGTCATGTCTACTTCTATCTGAAACCAAGGCATTACGTATCCAGTCTATAATATATAGCAGTCTGGCTTGAACCAGGGTAATAGTAACGTATACTAGACATAGGCTGCTCAAAGACTTGATTAACTTTATTTGAACAGAACTGGTGGGTATCGTATTAAGAACATAATCATGAGCTCTATTCGGCATACCGTCGGTATATGGCCATAAAACTCTCTATAGTTTTAACAAGGCTACAGCTCAACTCAGTTTCGACGTCGTAATTAACGAAACTCAAACATGCATTTGGCTTGACTCGAGCTTGAAGATTTAAAAAACTGCGAACATTTTGTTTGCTTCCTTAACAAGGTAGCGAAGTTAGGCGCTTGGCAAGTTTTGCACAACCCATGTTCATTACACATTCTACTTCCAATCGAAATTGATCATCAGGGTTAGGGTTTATTATCATTTCTTTATCACAAGGATTCGACTGATATACAATCTGGTTTACATACGTGTAATCGGGGAGCTGCGAAACTGCACAAAGGCGATAAAGCTACATTACATTTGTTTATAAACTTGCCACAAGCCACTACATTTTCACAAACAAAACATTGCCACCTCGGTCTCGTTACTTCTAACAGTACTATAAGTGAGAGGTACCAAATATACTAAATTGCTACGTAAGTCGTAAAGTAGAGCAGTTTACAACTTTTAAGGCATAAATCAGGTCATTTAAGTTGACAATTCATAGCAAGAACATCTATGGTAGCCTACTACCGGCTGCCTCAAATTCTATTCTTATCAGTCTGGTTGAACGAAAAGAGCTTTAATTCGAGACAATACAACACGAACATATAACATGTGGCAGCTGCACTTTCAAATGTTGAAGATAAGTAGAAATCAACAAGTTGGCTCTTGCTTGCTAAAGAACAAACAGACGCTTTGAAAATTACAACGGTGACAGTAAACACCGTACCACTGAATGCTATATGTAACGTAGTCACAGAAAATTAGGCTACATGTCACTGGGTGAGAATTTAATGAGTATGTTATGAGCTCAATATTATATCATGAAAATTTAATGCGGTGAAACGACGAACCACATGCGTTTATTTCTTCTGTACAATATTGATAACACAAACTCACCTTTTGGAGCATTAGCATCTTTCAAAAGCCTCTTCCTTTTCTTGCCAATAGAACTTGGATTGCCGCCATGTTTCACTGAAGAACTCATCATTAAACTTCCCTTCCTTTGAGTAGATTCGTCAACCTGTGGAACGGGGCTTTCAACACTGGATTCACTCATATTTTCATCCCCATTACCACGTTCAACATCTGCGTCCTCAGGCTGCTCTCCATCGCCTGCTTTTTGAACATCAGCACCGCTCTCAGGGCTTGGGCGGTTATCTTTTACCGATTCTTTCTCGTCGGCGTTACTCTCACCGGAATACTCTTTGGATCCACTTTGAGTTGAATGGCACTCTTTTTCTTCCATTACTAAAACTGTAACTGATAAAGGCCTTAAAAGCCGACTTGAGACTTGAGTGGGCTTTGTGTTCACCTCTTAGCCTTTTGAAAAAAAATTCGTGCTCGATAATAAAGATGGCGCATCTAAATTAAAAGAACACAGGGAGTCAAACTATCTAGGCTTCAACGTATTAAACACAGACATAATTCCCAACTCAAAACTACCTAAGCAGAATATTTCTGGAGGAGCATACATTGCTTCCTCTTCAAGCCAGGAACGATACCCTTTAATCTACTCTTGAGCTATTTTTCAGTCACTGTGTTAAAAATTTACAGGCATTCTTAATCTGAGAGTATTGTCTTACAAGAATTGTGCCTCTTACATTTAAATGCAGAGCAAAACAAATGGGTAATGCACATCGTAATGTCTAAGCTGTTATTGTTTATACAATAGACAGTGTTTTCAAAGTACTAGTGTTGGTGTTGTGAACAACAGAAATCCTAGACATGCAGTAGAGCAAGGCAGTGACAAAATGCTCTCTGGGTACAGGACAAAGCACAAGTAGTGACAAAGGTTGTCTCAATACAGGACAAAGGACAAAGTTGAGAGTTGCACAACTGCATCACGTTCAAAGGTTGCTAAACGATTTAATACCAAGTATGGACACTTATCCCCCAAAATGATAAAATCCAGTAAAAAGTCATATTTAGATAGATAGAAACTGAAAATTAGGAAACCAAATTTAGGGATGTAATTAAAAGCCTATGTAAAATTTCTTGCCAATTTTTTACCATATTGTATTTTATATGTAACTAGATTTCTATAAAGATAAGGATTAGATAAGATGTTTTTAGATAACTGCAACAGTCAGTTCCTAATGAAAAGTAGCTGATGCTGTTGTGGATTAATTGTACTCTCATGGGACAAATTCGACGCGAGTAAATAATTAAGTTTATTGTCAATTCTAATTAACACTTTTGTTTTCTTTCTTGAATAATTATTATAGTTGTACACATACTAGTCTCATTGTTATATTTCTATTTTGTAGTTAATTAAAGCCAAGAACATTGATGACAGTAATATTAGTCCAATCCCATGGTATTGTCTATCTTCACATCTTCAACAGTTGGTTTTCAAGAAGCATAGTATAACTGACTTAGTATTCTATTTAAGTATCATGTAGTAAAACAGTGACTCCTACCTTCTTGCTCCTACATTTATACAATCCACAATGCTTTCCAATCAGAAAATGCAGTTCTGCACAAAGTGTGTACGTGTATGTCTTGGAAGTCTTTATTCTAAGTATCCCATTCGTTCTTTAATGGTATCCTGTATATCCAAATAAACATCCAAAATTGAATCCAAATGGGTTTTTCTTAGCTTCCCCTTTACTCTATTTTAACTTTTGTCTTTAAATAAGTAGCATAAATCGAGGCATCGTAGCTTCATGATTTGCAAGTTCCACTTCATGCTGCTCTAGCTTGTTTTGGTGCCTTCAAGTTCACTTCCGACGTTTGCATACCATGATGCTTTGCAACACCCTTACTCATATTTAAACAATAAGTCGTTCTTCTAGTTATTTATAACACCTACTTCATTGAGCACCCGTTACTAATATTCGACTTCTGTCACAATGTCAGTCTAAAAATCTGATAAGAGGTGACGTAATGCATTTATATGTGCCCTGAATGCCAGACATTAGGATCCAAAAATTTAGACCTTTGAAAAGGCTTGGCATAACAAATAGAAAATGAAAGATCGCCTTGAAAATTTGCGACATTGCACTAAAAACATACTTAAAAGATTTTTTCGTCTGACACTCCTCGGAGTATGAAACGTCAGAAAGGAAAGTATATGTATATGGCAACCTACTTATACGCAACATGTATCAAAACTAGCCAATCCTAGACAAGAAAGGGAACAAAGAAAGAGAAAATGAAGAAACAAAACATTATTGAAAGAGTCCAAGTGAAACAACGAACTCTTTCTGCCTACAGAGTACTGGTTTTCTCGTTTTAATGTAGACAGACTCCAATACACTTAGACGAAAGGACGATCTAGCAGTGCCAATTATTCGAAAACTTTCGTCCTTTCTGACGTTTCGTACTCTGGGGAGTGTCAGACGAACAAAGGTTTTAAGTATGATCTTAGCGCAATGTCGCAAATTTTCAAGGCGATTTTCAAGTTTTGTACCACAAAAAGATTAAAAATGAAGGATGAGAGCTACATTCGTAACGCTAGGGAAGAAAAAGACCAATTGTTGACATGTAGAGATTGTTGCGCCATTAAAGTGTAACAGCATGAAATTGAGATACTTTCAGCTCGAACCTGCAATTGGAACATGCATAAATCACCTGATGGTAGGTCTGCCAGAATCAAGAGACCTTAGCACCAAGGAAACCATATTTGTGTAGTATTTTTGTGTAAATTACTAGGTATAGAGGACAATTTCCGTTAGTTTGAATGGTTGTCATGAATATTGGAATACTCTAAGGCACTTTCTTGTGGCCTCCATTATGTACATCAATGCCTTGAAAACAATTGTCAGCTCTGCTGTATAAGTGAATGAAGTGATTTTATATGTGATCGAGGTTGTCATACATGTGAATACTTGATATGCAAATGAAGTAGTAGAATATGTGAATGACGTGGATGTATTTGTGAATGACGTACTCATGTGTGTGAGGAATATGTGAAAGAAATGGCAGTGTTTGTAAATAAAGCGGTCATATATGTGGCCGCATGTGTGTAAAGGAGGTGGTTGTATATGTGAATGAGATCGTTTCCACTGAGGGCACATAGTTACATATTTCAAGTCTTCGAAAATTTCCGCGACAACACACCGAAGTGCCGCGATTAAAACACACAAGGTTTAACGTCAATTTGAAAGGTCAACCGTACATTCAAATTAGACAGAATAATTCTATTATGAGAGCTGGCATCATTATACAAATCTCTTTAATAATGTTTCCAGTGGCTTCTTTGGTTTTTTCCAGTAATTTCTTTAAATTCGAATCCAACACTGACTTCGCGATGTTTAGGACGCGAAACCTAAATTAAGCCACTTCACATCTTGACATTTTTGGCTAGGGCTGTTTTGTTACAAATTAAGTTAGGATAATATACAAACGTTGTTCCTTCAATAAAATAATTGGCAACGAGAGATCCCTTGTTGCTTACTGTTTGTAAATGCTGCTTGAAGGTTTTATCGTGTGTGCAGTGACGCAAAACCTTGTGCATTTGCCTGCTGCCAAGAACCAGGCCGAGTGTCTGTGTATCCCTTAGGTACTTGACTTGTTAATTTAATATTAAACACCTTTTAAAGGAGCGTAAACAGTTTTTCTTTCATGTTGTATGCCCTAAGATGCCTTCTCTAAGTGTTACATTTTGCGCCCGGACCACGGCAATGTAAAACTTGAGGCTAATCAGAACTTTGTTCCTGTTTGATTTTGGTCATCTTAGGTCTAAATTTCAAAATTCAAGATACTTATTTGATTGAAATAAATCGTTTCTCGTTATGCATTTTTGTATTTGTCTTACTGTAAGACGTTACACTTTATTTCGATCTCTGGTCGCATAATTTTAAAGAAAATTGTGTTGTCAGGCCAAGCAGATTAGCGCAAATTCAACTTTGAAAAACTATTACTCCCTACCTGAGAAGTTTTCGGCGATCAAAGTCACACAGCACATGCCAAATTTAATGGAGAATCTAAAATCGTTCATTTTTTTTGCAATATGATGAACGGTTCAGAAGATATTACACATTTCATGCAGTATAGTACGAAAATTGGCTTAAACAGACTTCCATTGTGAAACACCCGTGTATAAGGTTGGATGCAACAGGTAACTAAGTGATAATTTATCGTGGCCTTTTATTTTATTGACTATGAATCCACAGCAGAATGCTTTGCCGATAAATTTCTGGTATCTTTTCAAGCAGTAAAAAACTAAGAGAAAATAACACAACGAGATCGATGAAAGTAACAGTCATCTGCAATATTTCCTGTCTCAAAGGGGACTGATTTCCCCCCCCCCCTGCCCGCTTAAGAAGAGGGCAAGGGGCAGCTGTCCCTCCAGCTCCCCAGCTTAGGCGTCCTCGTTTGTTTATGGGAATTACATAGTAGAATATGTAAATGAGGTGGTTGCATTTGCGAATGAATTGGTCCCATAGGAAAACATGATGGTCGTTTACGTGAATTAGGTAGTAGAGTATGTAAATAATGTGGTCGTATATTTGAAAGAGGTGGTCGTTTATGTGAATGGGAATTGTATATGTTAACATGATGGTCGTACATGTGAATAACGTGGTTGTATTTGTGAGTGACCTGGTCATATGTGTAAAGGAGGTGGTCGTATATGTAAATGGGTTCGTCGTATATGTGAGTTGGTTGGTTACTTCCTTCAATTTCAAATTCATGACTTACAAAGACCAGACGTAGAAGTAAAAAAGATGGCAACTAAAATTAGCAGGGGTATTAGTATGGAACATGGTTGATCCATTCCTCCAGAACAAATTCAGTGCTGGCGTCCATGATAGTGCTCTGACAAATCTATGTGATCATTGACAGACAGAAAGTTGTTTAGATGAGTCTATTATCTGGGTGCCATGAAGGGGAGGAAAGGAGAAGTCATGGCAGTGCTTCGACGGAAGGCAAGAGTCAGCTGTTTTTAAGTCAACAACTATGCACGCATGTAAATCGAAACAACAACCCTTTCCAAAAAAGTCATGTCTTATCCTCTATCCTCGAGTTACCTTTGATCAGATGCCTGAAAACATTTTTATTGGCATTTGCAGATCAGACGATCAAGATACAACCTCAGTGAAAAAGTGCCTTGTCGATGCTCTTTCCCGACATAGTTTCAATTCACAGTTCTTGTCAAAACGCTCTGCTGCATTTATTAGTGATTACGCTTGGGTAAAACTTGTTGTTGGTACAAGGCTTAAAATTGACTACCCGTCAATCATTTTTTCGCACTGCTTTGATAATCGACTGGAATTGGCCATAAGCGATGTAATAGATGCTATAAATGCTATAAATGGCTTTAACTCCAATCAGTCCTTGTTTGATGAGGCCTATTCTGTTCATTCATCTTCGCATAAGCTTCAACACGAACAGATTTGAGATTGTAATATTATCTATAGGAGTTAGAAACTATTCACTATCCGTTGGGTTCCTTCTTTCTACATGCACTAAAGGCATTGCAGATCGATTATCTGGCACTTTATGAACATTTTGCGCATATTTGGAAAGAAAAAACTCCAAAAGATACCTTGTGTCAAAAGAGAAGAGCAGACGTTTGCTAACGATGGAGCCCTTTTGAAAGAATCTTCTTGCCAAATTGCCTTTACTCGCAGACAAATTCCAGAGGTGAGATGTGAACAGAGTTACGACAAACGAACGTATTCAAAAGACCATGAACGGGTTGCCAAAGACCTCAGGTGCCGCATTCGAGTTCAATCAAGCACAACTTTGCGAAAATGGTGGGCAAAGATCCAATTTTCAAAGGCATGCCTTTGCTTGAATTTTGTTCAAGCAAAATCCACACCTCATTTGAACGGGGTCAGTTGATTGAAGAATGGTAACTAAGAGGAATGAGGCAATTCAACAATTTGAAGCCCTAATTCCCTGCAAGCGGCTGATACAGATTCGTTGATAGAAAATGAGCCAATGGTAGAAAAGCTGTAAGACAGATTCCATGTCCCGAATATGTTGCAGACGCACGTAAAATGCTATGAGTTGTCGATGAATCGCGGTTGAAGCCGATGCAGGATTCTCGCAAATGAGCATTGTTTGCTCTGATCTTCGCTTTTGGGTAACATCGAAAACATTTCATGCTTGCTTTTTGTCTCGATAAACGGGCCACCTCCTCATCTCTTGAGAACAGAAAGTACTGTTTGGAAATGGCTACTATATTAAAGGGCTTCTTTAAATAAGCAGGGGGAAAATACCTTGCAAATTTAAACATTCAAACTCAATTCAGCTTTTTTGACCTGATATTGCTTTACTTTACCCCATGCGGGATGAGGAGACCTTCATAAAGAATACTCAGGAAAGAGTAGAAAATGTAAAAAAAATATTTGAAGGATCAAAACAGATGAAAAAATTTTTTTGTTATAATTAATTAGCTGAACCTGAAAGCTTTGATTAGAGAAACTGTGTATATGCTAATGAAGCAGTTCGAGGTTTTGTTTACAAATCTCGTTAGTTTTGTCTTTCTTTATAGATCATATATTTTGATCATTTCTCTCTCTTGTACTTTAAAACCTTTTAGTTATGGCAAAAATAGTTACAAAAGGAATTACGTAAAATCTTGAACATACACTTACATATGTTCGGTAGCAACTAATTGTCTTTTATCGTATGATACTCCTGCTTTTGAGCTATTGTATAACCTTGTATGTATCCAAATTAGAATAGAACGATTTAAGATATACTGAAGAAATAGGGATAATATACCTGATGCCAAAATACTCGGTGTGGACAAGGGTGCGGCCCATAAAAGTTTCCTACACCATAACGTCCATTCCCAATTTCTTGACGGCACTCCTGGTCTATTATTTAGGTTTTGTACCATTTTGGAACTTTTGGATTACCTGTAACCTCATATAAGTAACGGATCTCAACCAACACTGGGACTCCTTGCGCTTACAATTACTGTAAAATGTCCAAAGCAAGATTTGAACCACGATTCTCGTTAATACGTCACCACAATGATGCCAAGAATGCGTTCCCTAAACCCTGCTCGAAGTAACTGTTTCATTTTTCACTGGTTTTTCCATTTTTGATGTACGTGCTCCTACATTGCAAAGATAACGGGGGGGGGTGGGGGTGTCAATCAGTAAATCGTGCAATTTATCCGAAATTAATTGGATGTTAAATATAAGTTGAGTGTCTTATACTAAGCGCATAGCATGAGATTTTTACTAAACGTAGTACATGATGCTTTGCCTCAAGGACCAAAAACCAAAATACCCCAAAATGTTTCTACGTCACAGCAGTATAAAGTTTCCAAAATATGGACAGTACTGGTCATACCTTCCTATGCAGCTCCCTTTAAGAGATACAGTTTAGCACCCATCCATGTTGGCCGCCAAAAAAAATTTGCCACGATTATCACAGTGGAAATCAAAGGCAGTTGGCTATTTAGTTAGCGCTTTTATATCAATGATTGGCTTCAGTTCTTGCTGCTCATGCTTGCCAGTGTGTGAGCATTGTGTTCAGTCATGAGTTGTTTATCTCAACATGATTTCTCCCCTATGCAAAGGCAATTTAAACTAGTATGACACCAGAAGCACATGAAAGTTCAAATCTTGTCATTGGGTACTCCCTTGAGTAGCCCCTCCCCACTTAAAAGTCTACATCCAGCACACAAAAATCATAAATGGAAGCCCAACCCGATATCAAAGTCACCCTCTATTCTAGTCAATGCGCTTCAGGATTTTTCATGAATAAGCATGTTAAGATTTAAACAACATACTTTCAAACAATAGACATCATCGTCAAAGCGCTGAAAAAGTGTACCCGGCTCTTTAATCCCCCCTCCCTCCTCGCATGGTATGCACACTTCTGAGTTATCAACAGCCCCTAATGTCCATTTTTCTGCAGTTGCCCAAATCCATTCTCAAACAGCTATAAACGAAATGCAAACATTCGGGTGTGTCCCTTGGACGGCTTTGGTATTGGCGGAGCCAGCCGGCAAAAAATGGGAGGTCAAGAAGTCACGAGGCTGGTCGAAACTATTTGGGTCACACCCTTTTTCTCTAAAAACCGACCTCCACTTGGCCGCGCGTACGATACGGCCAGGTCAGCGCATGCTCTATGACTCAGTATGATGCAATATTCT
>JANTCA010001538.1:0-24672 GCA_024741275.1 Chironex yamaguchii
ATGTTCATAATTTTTTTGACGATGTAGTTCTTTGCATTACTGCCGTATCCTAAATCCTTTAACATACTGATGAAATCGTACTTTGTAGTAGTAGCAGTAGTAGTAGTAGTAGTAGTAGCAGCAGCAGTAGTAGTGGTAGTAGTAGTGGTAGTAGCAGCAGTAGAAGTGGTAGTTTGATTCCGCCATCCTACGAAACAAATTCTTGACATCAGAAAAAGCAGTTTTTAAACATTTAAATCACCGACGCTTCCACTCAATTCTCGTACTCAGTTGATTATCGTCACCTAAGAGAAACTTTAAAGATAATCTTTTGGCAGGTGTGATGATCTCATGGAAACAGGCATATCAGCAGCGAATTTCATTGATTGTTTCTGCAATTACCCTTTCCCCATACATAAACAACATTATCATCATGGTTAGTATCGGATGTAAGATCTTACTTCCTTGTCATCTTATTGTCTGTCAATATCAGACATAAGCTATGTTAGAATATCAAAATAACACTCGTTAGCACTCTAGATCGATAAGGTGGTCGAAAATGGCGACTTCGCAGAATAAAATCATTTTAAAACGTAGATTACATGTATGATAAATAGAACACTTTGCTGAACTGGCTAGTTTTTTTATAAGAACTTTGTGAAAGATAACAGAAACACCTGACTTTACTAGGAAATAAAAGTATCAAGATCAAAGGCTGAATAGCGTAACAAAAACAATTGAAAAGCTACATATAAGCTGTCAACTTGCAATCTTCTGGCGTTATTTTGCCTTAAATCCATCAGGTCAAACTGATCCTGGCTGAGGAGATCGAGATATTAACATCAAATGAAGAACCGTGATATTCGGAGCCATTTTCTAAGTGAACTGGTGGTAGTCTACTAATTGAATCAGAACCGCAAATCCTTCTATGAATGTAGTGGTGTTTACTGGATTAGGCCCTCTTCTGGCAATGTCAGGAATGAATTTCTGTTTAAGGTGTATTAAAGCTGATCCATATATTGCTGCTGAAACAGGCGAAGAGTACGTCTTTTAAAGTGACTGATTACAAGAGAGAAGTTTGGAATATTTGCTCTACCGTTGATCATCCCCATATATTCCTTTAAAATATTTGCCCATTCCATTTTCGATTTAGTGCTGCCAAGGGTAGATTCACAAATCGATTTTGTAGCCAAAAAACCCGTCCATACCAGACCCCACCACTCCTCATGAGACAAACCCAAAGGTGTAATTTCTAAAAAGCGATGTTTCCAAAAATTTCCAAAGTACAGGCCTGGTATTCGATTTGGTCAAGAAAGCAAGGAATAACCATCCTACGGAAACGTCCTTAAAGCGCTGGTCAAACGAACGCAACATTGAACGCAACATTAAATGCAACATTAAATGCAACAATGTTGCGTTCAATGTTGCACTCGTTTGACATATATGTTGCATGATGTTGCATGATGTTGCATGGTCGATGCAACACGATGCAACATGTTGCATGGCCCATGCAACAAAGTGAACATGTTCATTTTGTTGCACAACATTCGAACATTGTTGAACAATATTCTAATCTTCAAATGGTTTAAATGGAAGCTACATCGATCGCGGAATTGCTGGGAAGTCAGAAATATTAACAAATCAAAGAGCGGATAGTCGACAGACGAACTGTATGTTAGCCAGTGGTCTTTTCATGAAAAGTTGAAATTTCTTCAGCCGATTTCATCTTGAAAGAAAGCGACTCTGCTTCAAATCCATGTTTTGATAAACGTTGCCAAGAATGTTGCGCGAACATGTCAAACGAGCGTAACATGTTGGGTGGAATGTTGCATTCAATGTTGTGTTCGTTTGACCAGCGCTTAATTCTAAACGACTCGTGTATTTAAAATTTGATCTCTCTTGTGACAAAAGAAACATCCAGTACAGAACCCCCCTTATCTTCAAACAGCAATGGAAGTCTTTCCTAAGAACATTTCACAACTATGACTTGAGTCTGCTCCCAAGAAGGTACTCTCATTATGGCCTGACAGGGAGGATTCAGTCACAGTCAAGAGGGCTGCAAGAGGGCCAAACCCAAAATCTTAAAATCGTTCTCAAATGGTAGTGTATTGTTTACAATACCCCGAAAATGGTAGCATAATGACCAAAATTATGCCATTTGGTAGCATCGAGTAATAACAATATAAACATTTGACAAAAGCATGCTTAACATTCTAACTTTTTGCTACAGCCTCAGTTGTGATCATCGCTCTCAGTAAATCTAAATAACATGCCCGCTCCCACCCTGAGCAAAACAAAGACATGGTCACACTTGACGTCTCAAACTTTCTGTCCCAAATTTGGGAACATGGATCATGCTACCATTGTCTTACCCCTTTAAACACTTTCTCAAACTCAACACATTTCGTCCTTTCCTCAATGTTTTTAGACTGGTCGATCCTTTGCGAGGAAAAATGTCACTAAAAAGTGAAATCTAAAAGCTAAAATTACTAACATTTTCAAGGAGGAAGAAATGTTTCCGCCATTTCTACAATGCCTCCATAAAATTACGTAATTCGTTCTTCGTAACAAATTCGTGAGACATTTTTCACAACACTCCACCCCTTCACAGAATTTACGGCATAGTCTTGGTTATTTTCATTCTTCTTCATTGTATGATCCGAAGACGTGTCTGATGATCATGAACCCTGTAGTGGGTAGCTCAAATCCTAATTACATTAAATTTCCCAAATGTTTTACTCTGATTTGCATAAACGTGCTGTATTCATCAAGGATGACCGAGAACCAAAAGCCAGCCAGACAAATGAATAGGGGCTCTGTTAGTTGTTTTTGGCGAGTAATATTTTTAGAAAGCCTACTCTTATACATCAGCCTCTCATTTATACAGTGTGGATGCAGAATCTGCAGTGACAATGTGGCTTCAAAGTGACAATTTCAACTCATAGCTATACAGACTTCATGTGCTTGCAACACCATTACTTTAATAAGGTGCAGATTTATGTACCCAGTAATCATCACTGAGCAATTTTTTCTGTGTACATTACGTACTAACCTATTGGCGGCGCCAAAGGGGGGCTAAGGGGCCTTAGTCATTATTTTTTTTTTTGACAAATAATACAGCTTCCGCTTGTTATTATAATGGGACTGTCATCAGTATAACTTGGAACATTCGTATCATTATTTGATTGCAAATGTCTCGCTATCAACAATGAATCATAGTCTCCATAGCAACAGTGGTCATAATGTTATAGTCAAATCGTGATGCATTAGAGTGCGTTTTGCAAAAGTTGTTTTTCTTAGTCAAATAATGTTGTTACCTCGAGCCCTCCCACTTTAAAATTCTTGGTGCCGCCCTGTAATCAACTAAGATAAACATACCACTGTTGCCAGATGTTTCTCTAAAATTTGCTTTTCCACCTTTTAAAGGAAATCAAGGGGAAAATACTGAAGTTTGTCAAGAAAAAGTACGGTGTGATTACGTCATGACTGGATGGACTAACAGCGATTCAAGGGAGACCGTCAACAAAGCAGCGCATCCAGAACCTCGTATACTTACATGGTGTCAACGCAGAAACACAAATATATCGCAAATGTGTACTAGCTTCAATTTAACGTCATGAAGTTAGCCGTGGAGAACACGGTAAACAGAGAAGAATAAAGGCATGAATAAGAGAAAAGACGAATGGAGAGCAAAGGGAAAGAAAACAAAGAAAAAAAAAGGAAAAGAAAAGAAAGGAAAAAAATTAATCTAAAACATAGCGTATGTTGCTATGAAAGGATGTATTACTACGGAGTAAAATTTCGATTTCTTGTGGTCTGCGTTTGCCTTGCAAAACCACGAAAATAAAGCTGTAAACCTCTCCCTTTTTGCTTGATTTTTGCCTTTACCGAATGCTTAGACAATCACTTTTCTGACATTTCATGACATTCTACATCCTGTATTTTGATGTACGAAACGAATATTGACATTACCACTTAGACAACCACGAGAGTAGGCTAAGTTCTTAGAAGCGCTATTGTAACATTTGAGTTAACGACCGATGTTCCTGGGCCAGTGTACGAACTCGGTTTATGAAGTTAATTACTTCACTGTTTCGTGTACAAGATCACAAGTACCACTAGCAAGTTTAGCTTTCATTTGTCAAAAATTCATCTGATTTTTAAGATCATGGTAATTTTATCGTCCAGTATCAGTTGTTTCCTATTTCCTAACTCACTGGCATTCCTGATCACCACACTTACTGCAACCAATGACTGCGATTGCAATTGTATTGTTTCATCATACGGAGCTCTCCATGACCCACCCACCGTTAGTCTCTGTTTGGAATACAGCTCTGTCTTTACCAGAGAGCTACACTCTATATTTTCACTTGGGTTTCGAGAAATGTCCAGTGACCGAATCAAATCACTGACACATGGCTGATTGAACACGGATTTAGTTCCTTGATTCATAGATGATATCAGAAGATGTGCATACTCAAAATCCTTTGCAGAAACTCCTGATGTCAAAGCGATGCCGTGGGACTCTCTTTCAAGACACCTCTCTCCTCCCATAATGTTTTGCCACTACAAGCACAAATTTTTTTTTGATTTTGAAACAATCCAGCAGACCTTGCTATGATACCACATGCAACCCTGCAAAAAAACCCAATAAAAAGCAACAGAGAGTAAGCAGTAATAGACATAAGAAGGTTAAAGAATGACAATAATTAAAACCAGCAATTTGCAAGAAAAAAGTAGCTTGGGTGTGAAGTGGTTTAATAAGTTTAATATAATTTAATAAGAAGTGGTTTAATAAGTTTCCTGACGATCACAACAATTGCTCATGAAATACATTTCAAACGAATGACACATATTCATCGCACAATATCGAAGTTTGCTTGTATATACACGAAAATCGTACGTCAAATAGGTTACGACTGCGCTCAACGTCAAGATTTTGCTAAACTAAACGGTTAAGTTAAAAATTACAGTCAACAAAGAGAAAATTAACCTACAGTACAATAGAATATCTAGTGAACTTAAGAACACAGTCGCTGAAATGATAGAGGAACGTCTACTGACTCGACTGGGAATCGAGCAAAGACCTTCTACTGACCATGCAGTGGCTACTACTTCAATAGCTCTCCTAGTTATCAGTGAAGCATCGATTGTCCCGACTTACTACACAAGGGGAGGAACGGAGCTGAGTGGCTAAGAACCTTTGATGATTTCCGTTGAGCTGTTAAGCTTCGCCGATGAGACATCAGATTTGGAGTCGTGAGATTCTGGTTGGAAGTTCAGCTGGTCGCTGACTACAATACACTTTCTGCTCCCCTCTTCCCATTGCCCCATTAAACTACATAAAGTAAACCTGTCCTTTGTCTACCGAACAACGGTGCTCTGCGTAAAATTTTTCGTTGCGTATTTGTTACTATTTCTAACGTCGACGTGCAAAAGAATGTTACTTTACCCTTTTCCAGAGTTCCCAGTGGCACAAGATAAGGCATTGTCTCCCCGTCCAAGATCATCTGCGTGTTCATGCACAACCATTGATCGACCAATGACATCCCACACCTATACCAAAAATTACTAGTTCAACAGGTAATAGGGAAAACAGGGCAATGTATACAAACAAAACGGTCTGAATACGCGAAGAATGATGCACTGAAAGCACGTCGCTCATTGCCTATGAAGTATGAAAGTCAGTTCTCAATGGAAACGAGCAGAGAAGCACCAAACGCAAACCAATGAAACCGTACAATAACTGAAGTTGTGTTTACGATACTCGTGTTAAACACAAGATACAGGGTAAATAAAGGCAAAAAGAATTTATTCTCATTCACCTCTATAGTATGTTTCAGGCTACGAATAACGAAAATCACCAGACAAACGATGAGAATTGGCACAAAACGAAAAAAGGTAAGGAAAACAAACTCAACAACTAACAACTTAGGGTTGTTAGGTGGTCGTATTGAAAGTGGCCTTTTGGTGGAGGATTGCTATCACGAGTCAAATCCACGACAAAACAGAGACCGAATTTTATTGCTGCTAAGCCTTAACACTCCTCTATTGTTTGATAATTGTTTTATAAACACACTGTCTAAGCCTGCACTTCGTCCAAATAACGCATGCCAAAAAGTTCACCACCTTTTTGAACAAGATAACAATCCATCCACGAATTTGTGTAGCCCTGCAGGTCGAAAATTCGCGGACGGATTAATATCTTCTTCAAAAAGGCAGTAAAGTTACGAGTCTTATATATCAACCTCTGCCAGGAGGTTATGTTTTTGTCGGGGTTTGTTTGTCTGTTTGTCCGTTAGCAACTCAAAAACATACAGATGGAGTTTGAAGAAATTTTTCAGAAAGTGTCCACCCTAGGATATGGAACAAATGGTCAATTTTGGGGGATGATCCGATTGAAATACTGGATTCTGGATCACTTTTTCGGCAACGAAACTTCATAGTACTAGTGAGGGATAAACCAGTTACCATTGTCGTCATAAAAGTGACTAGCAAGAAAATCATCGTTGGGAAAATAGTTATTGTTTGAATAATAATACTTTCTTAGCGGAGTTAGGCGTTCTCGGAGTGCTTCTAGTTTTTTTATATTATTCAAACTCAAACCCAAACACAAGCCATCTAATGACGTGCTATTAAATCAAGGAATAATTCAAAGCAAATATCCAATTAATTTGGAATTACAAAAAATTGGGCTCATTTTCGCACGAAACGTGGTATGAATATTATTAATGGTGATTCAATCTAAAACCATAACTAAGTCAAAACGTTTCAGCCATATATCGAATACCCGAACCTATCCTTATACATCTTTACATCTATCCGTCGATGTACTAATGTATACATTGATCTATTCATCCAGTCATCAATCGATCGATCTGATATGTTTATCCATAGTACGTTCAGCATAAGTCTTCTTATCTTGTCCTTTTTCAGTTAGTCTGTCTGTCTGTCTGTCTATCTGTCTGTCTGTCTATCTGTCTGTCTGTCTGTCTGTCTTTATAACCGTTATTTGATGACACATGCTTAAACAAGGCGAATTTTTGTCTTTACGGTACAGGTAAATATTAACAGCACACTAACACCATTCCGCAGGTGGAAATAGCAAAGTAACCGACCGAAAGGGATAACTCTTATCAATTATATTTTAACAACACACTATACTTAACTTGTCTAATACTCTACTGCAAGCAATGAGCTGAGATAAGTACAATATCAAAGCAGAATATCAGCCTTAACGCACATTGTCGATATTCCATAGTTTGTACGTCAGTCAAAACAATTTGCAAGCCGATTAAAAAATTCAACCATGCGGAACTTGCCAAAAGCTTAACTTTCCTTCCCATTGCTAAACTTAACGTATAATCGCCCTTTCGGATCCTGGCTCAACAAGCGTGATAAATATTTTACACGATTTCACCCTAGGCCTGCCTTACTTTAAAACGTTTAAGTATCTCCATGCACCATGGCCACATAGCTTATCTATATTTATTTACAATCTCCTTTCAATTCACCAAAATCCTTACATCAGCTAATCTCTTATTTATTCACTAACTCGTTAACAAAAGAATTCAATTTTCCCATATTTTCAATTCACACCTTTTAGTTATAATTTGCTTATTGTAAGCAAATGTCGTCAAAAAATGACAAGAACTTAAATTTCCCGCGAAACCCGAACCATGTAATTTTGGACTAGACAATGGGCACAAACATCCATGGCTCGAATGCCACTTGCGTCACAATAATACGTTCCAGTTCATAATCAATTCCATTCCTAATTCATTTGGAGCTACAGGCAAAAACATCAAGTTCTAAAAATCAACTATATAAGATGTATATAAGATATAAGATGTTGCACAGACCTGATGACAGACTACCTTCCTCCTAAATATAGCCGGCAGGTTTGACCTAAAACCTTCTACAATTCGTGTTGCCAAACACTTTGATCATAGATGTCTATAAGTGTGTGTGTGTTCCTTTTCTCTCTAACACGATACAGCATTTATCTCTCACACAAAGCAAGAGCAAATGAGGGTCACGTAGCTAGTATGTACAATACTTTAAAGAAAATTGGCAAGGCTTGACTAGTTTTCGTACATTCCAGGTTACTTTATTAACTAGTATATGACGCCAGTATTTGGTAGTCAACACAAAGTTTATAACCACTTAACTTAGGAAAACTTTGAAACATATACTACATAACGCTTTGAAAAACTTTGTTGGTGAGAATTTTGAATTTTACTGTCGTTAAAATAACGGGTGTAGGGTACAACTTATTACAATTTAATTTTTGAAAGAACAAAACAGAATTAAGTAATCTTTCACCCATACCCTCGTCCTTGAAAAAAATTGACGACACAAGAGCAAAACGAAATCAGGATAATTAATCACGACATTCTTTTCTTCGCTGGACTTGTATCTTCTTTAAAGAAACTTGTTTGGTAAGACACAATTAAGCTACGGAGGTATATATAAAAATACGTCTCGAAAGGAGGTATTTTTTCATCCGGGAATTTGCTCTACACTCGTTCAAGCTATCGAATTTCTCGTATCTTAATATAAAAAAATGGGTATTAGAAAGATAATTCAATATACAAAAATAGTTTTCGTATAGTAAAAGGCAAACCTTGACTTTATCATCCTTGAACCTAAACATCGCCCTTCCCATCCGGTCTGCACAAATATTACCTAAGTCACCTACATGCTAAAAATACAAAACAGAAAAGCTATTAAGGTAAGTTGAAATGAATTGTGAAGTTAAGCAAAGTTCTGATATCTAAATTAATTCATCATACCATGCAAAAAGTCTTTTATGCGCAAGGTAATTTAATACGCTGTTTCAAAACAGTTTTATTAGGCTCTTTCAATACAGTAAATGGGCTTTCTTAATAAGTAGCAGGTATTGCAAGTCTGGAGCAACGAATGGCTCTCTGCTGATAAATTTATTTGCGTTTTATGCTTAGGCATGATTCTTAAGCCAGAAACAATTCCTTATAGAACCAAAAGGAGGACTGGATGCTTGACATCTCCATACTGCACACGAATTTCAAAGTTCTGGATTTAAATATGACAATTGGGAATATAAATATCCAAAGCATTCCGATGAAAACATTATTTAAAATTAATTAATCATAACGTTTACAGTTAATTTGAGGTACTTTAAGTATGACTCAAATAAGCAAGGACGTTATCACTACTATCTGTCTATCGCTAGCCTGTTCTAGTAATTTTAAAATTGCAACTAGAACAAATACTGGCCTGCGAAGTACGCAACAATAACTACATGATGTGCCAACGATATAAGGCCTACGCTTTTCTTCGTTCATCGAATTTAACTCAGGGTCAGATCACAGGCGATAAAAAATAGCAGCTCCTCTTGCTTACTGTATTCTTTAAGCAAAACAGTATGTGGAAGGGAGGTTTAATCATTTTGTGGAGGCAGTTGCTGATGGTTGTTTTGAAATTCAATTGACCTATTTTAGTACTTTTAACATACTTGAACAATCTCTTTGTCGTACAAAACTTGAAAATTGCCTTGAAAATTTGCGACATTTAAGTATGATTTTAGCGCAATGTCACAAATTTTCAAGGCGACTTTTAACATAGTTAAACGTGACTTTCGCCATAAAAAATAACAATTTAAAAATACACCTTACTCTCTCTTCGTCTTCACGGCCACCGTGTCTATTCCCAGAAGGGTCAAAATGGTTCCCAGTACTTTAAAAACATAAGAAAATACTTTTACACGGTATAAAAACTGTAAGAAAATAAACGGTAAGAAAATACTTTTACACAAATATTTTTACAAGCAACAAGAATATCTAGTACCTTTAGCGAGGACCATCAACCCAATATTAACTTCCAAAATTCAACTCGCATAAATCTGACTTGCAATAGTATGGGGCTGGCAGTCATATGGATGTCGCAACACAACTTCTGTCTTGCAATTTTACAAGTGGCAGCCTATTATATGATCTAAAAGACATATGTCTACCATATATCCAGGCCATTTCTAAGAGTTTGAGAATACAGTACTGTTTACATAGTGGATGTCATAGATGAGCTGGCCCACTACAGGTTTGTTGGAAGTGTTGAGCCTGTGTTCTGTATGGATGCCTTGTCCTACCGAAAACAGCTATTCCGTGGGGAACTTAACAATATCCCATGTACTGTGGGTTGTCTTCTCATTCACTATGATGATAACTTGTGGATCACTCCGAAATGTTGTAGTCTTTCACAAAATTAATAAGAATGGAGCAGAACATAAAGCATTGAAAGAAAAAAGACTTTAACATCATGTTGCATTAATGGCTCATCTCTGATATAAACACCGTGTAACTTGTATACTATTTTCAATAAGGAAAAGCCATTATATGTCCTATATTAAAAAGTCTACATTAAATTATATATTATGAAATATCTAATACATACAAATAATAAATATATGTTAGATAAGCATTACAGATTAATTGCTATATTCGCACAAACAATATTCATTACAGCAGCCATACTGCCTGTTTGCGCAATGAAAATACTTGCAATGAAAGCAAGTGTATTGCACAGTTTACAGATGGCCCCAACGTTTACACAAATGCGTTAAAATGTATCATTTACTTATTTAGTCTGCATTAAATACCATAAAAATAAGGAAGATGCCTACAAGGCAAGCTGCAACAAACATACCTTTCACATCCTTTTGATAAGTCACCAAAACTATGTATGTTTAACCCATGAAAGCCAGGTGCAAGTCCATCCACAGTGCCATCAATGACACAATCATTGTCAGAGATCTACAATTAGGTTCCGATAAGTAGTATGAACAATCACAATGTTCAAGGGATTGATACTACATGAAATAAGATTGTAACAGTTCACTTCTTTTCTTTGTTTCAACCAGGTTTATCAGTTAAAAAACTTTCAATACAGTTCAGAACACTGTTGATGTCTTCAACATAAGATGCCTTCTTCCCTTAAAGAAGCACTTACCTCAAATAAAAAGATCTTTGAATGATTCACAATAGCTTTCCAATTGCTTAGGGGGGCTTGAAAACCAAGCTAGAACACAGGGTACTCATAAGTAAAGGCCTTTACCTGGAACAACCCATAAGTTTGCTTCCTTCAGCAACATACAGTGAGCCCCTTTAGGACCAAGAGAGCACAAGAATGCCACCTTTAAGAACACTAATTGCCAAAAAAACAATAAGCAAGTTTCACTTCCCAAAACTTTGATAGTAATGCTCTTAATTACCTACTTTCCCAACTGTATTCAAAACGCTCTCGTTCATTTGATTGAAATTCAAATTGTCATTCATACTAATCAATGGTTTATAATTGGACGTTCTTACCCGTCTCCTAAATACACTAAAAATACCACCCAAATGTGTCTAGGGGCAATTTCTTTGCATCAAATAAGAATTCACTTCCTACAAACTAAGTAATTAGATAAAAACAAAAAGTGAATTTGCAAAAAAGACTGTATCATGCCTGTACAAATCGGACCACTCCATAAATGTCCTTCCCAGTCAAAATACTGACAGCTGCACCAAGATGACCATTGCCTAAAATCAAGGAAAAATTATGCAGTGTTACAAATATACCTTAATTACAATACTAATTACAACATCAAGACATTCCTAATTCTTTACTTTTCAGACTCGAACAGGTAATTCTTTGTCATAACAGCATACAAAATGGCAATATTACTTTATTAATAACACAATTTGCACCTTCAGTATTTTAAACTCCATACGATAAAATAGTAACAACATTTCTCTGGAGTGTATAATTCCTAGAACGATTGTATGACAGGGAGTACAGCTTTCCATATATGTCATAAAATTCTAACTAGTTCATAATCAATGTAAACTAAACAAAAAGCTGCTCACATACAGGACTTTTTGAACCATTCACTACAATCACCTATACACTAGTTTTACAACAGTTATAACAGCTAGTCTTTGTTACAAATAAGCATCAGTAAATTAACATGTAAATGCAATACTATTGGTACACTTCCTTTTACTACTTGGTATGGTAGTAAAAGGAAGTGTACCAATAGTAACTAAGGCTTTGTTTTCAACAAGATCATTGTTATAATAGACAAAGGTACTGTGTAGAAGACTGAAAGACTACTTTCTATAGCCACAAAGTTGAAAATCAGGATATATTTACTCATAACTTAAAGATCCTTGGTACTTTGAATTATTAAGAATGAGTTGCCATGCACTTGTGAACTGAAAGTCTAACCAGAAAACAAGTATTGCAATATTGCATAGGTTACTCATCACATTAAGCACTAACTATGACCTCCAAGTCATTTCTTATATGTAAGTCAAAATAAACATAACCTTTGTTACCCACTGCAAGTTACACTCTCAAGGTTTAACTTGTACAGATTTTTGTACGTCATATGTTTCCAACAAACTGAAGCAGTCTTTAAGGACATTACACTGTTTTGATGAAAAAGATACCTATAAGGATAAAGCTTACGAAAGAGTCTTTAAAACAGACAAGTTTTCAATAACATTAAAATTTCACTTTAGAAACTTTTCTGGTAGCCAAATTTACTATTTTACAATCTCTGAAAATAAGGATTATTTTACAGTTCCTGGTTACATACCTTGTTGATACCCATGGCCACGAAATACAACAACTTTACCAGTTGACTCCAGAAGACGATGTACTTCCCCTGATGGCAATGTTGACTCTACAAAAACTTGATTATCTTCCAGGTTTATTTTAACTGATGAAACACCTAAATGTAACAAATCCAATAAGGAATTTCAAGTTAATCCTGCATTCCAAATCTCTCAGCAAAACAGCATTTAAGTATCAAAGACATCAAGAATATCTAGCTTCAAAGCTGCAAACATGTGATTGTTTACAAGAAGGCAGTTAAATTTCTACATCATGGAAGGTAAAATAATAGTGGGATGGAACCAGTGGTATTGGTTGAAAGGTACAATTCCAATAGATAATTTTTCAACAGAAATTAACAATAATAATGAAAGGAGGATGATACTCTGAAATAAAGTCTACAATTATGGCAATTTGTGAAATCTATGATGTGAATCAGATGACAAATAATACGAAATTACTCCAAATGAAACAATTTCAGATAAAATAAAAAGATAATAAAGAACCGATATAACACATACTGTTGTACACCAACGATCAATTCAAATTTTCAAGAAGATTAAAAACTCTAAACAGAACAATGATGGTGGCATTATTTATCATAGTTTTAACATTGAGTTTTAGCATCATTCAACTGCTACAGTAAGAATGACATAATTAATTTGAAACTGCCTATTATACACTGTTATGTTACAATAACTGAGAAATTTATGATGTTTACAATATACATGAAATTTGTGTCATGCAATTAGTCTATTTAACCCACCATACACTGTCACATAGGCAATGTACAATGCCTTACCTTTCACATTTTCTAGAGATGACTTCACGGAGTTCTCACAAGAAGAGCACTCCATTTGAACAGCAAATTCCATCTAAACAAAACAAAGCAACAACCAAATTGCTTGTCAAAATAAGCAAGACTGAAAAAACTTTGCATCAAAAAAAATGTCTTGGTCTCCGCCATTAGTGAAAACGTTACTGTCCAGAGAAAGGTAATATCACCTGGTTATGATAGGCAGGTACATACATGGAAATATTGGTTAGCCCTAAAAGGGTCAAGAACGACAAAGAACTAAAAACTTTACAAAACCTCTGTTTTCTAAAATAATACTCTTTTCACAATGAAGCCTAGCTGGCCATTCTGTCCTTATGATGGACATGATGGACTTAGATGCCCTTTCAAAATGGGGGTTTTGCTCACTGACACTGCTCTAAGGCCAGTGTCAAAATACCATTAAAAGTGAGGAGTTGGTTAATGAGGACACGTGTAAGTGGTTAGTATAGTTATTTTTTGTCTCTGTTTAACTTAGCTGGTTACTGTGACATAGAAGTATTTGAGTAGACTTGATTAAGACTCATGAATTTGATGTATTTTTATAGAGTACAGACAATTGTTCTCTACAGTGGTCAATCACAGATCTAGTATTAGAATGTAAGAGTGTTACCCTCCAAATAACTTCTAATAAGTCAACTTCTACTCTTTAAAGCTATGATAACCAAGCCATATTCAAAGCTGAGTTGCTGTGTAACTCAATCCTGCACAGCATGATAAAAGAGGAAATGGAGCATATGACCTGATCATGTGACAAGGAAATAGACCAAACAGGGTCAACCAACTCAATAACATCTATGGTACTTAAATCCTCCCCAAGAGTATCAAATACCCAACAATTCAAATGCTATCCTCCCATTACACTGGGTAACAATGGATTACATCTACAATAGTTAGATTTACCCTACCCAAGGCTGGTTGATTGACAAATGATAAACAAGAATAGTGTTGAGGACCTTGTACATAATCAGTAAAATATCAAACTTTACTACTCTTCTAAAGAAAAGAATGATCTATTGGCAAATTTACAAAACCTTACTCTTCAGTGCCAAATTAGTTGAGGGGTCTTATCAAAAGGGGAACTGACAAATAGCCCAAATATCAAAAAGAAAGGGGTCTTAATAAAACAGGGATCCAAAAGATTTTCTAAATTTATCAAGGGCATTTCAATAAATGAAATGGATGAGGTAGAAAAAATATCAAGTTATAATTTGAAATTTTAAATATGTTGAGATAAAACAAAATGACGAAAAGCACTTTTCCAGAGTAAAAAATGTTTCAAAATCCCAAATTACATAAATTGTTTTGTAAAATTATGACAATCTAGGAGACCTGCATGGCTATTTTATCTGTAAGATTGCTTTTAAAGGAAAATATTGTCCAGAAAAACAAAATTGAAATATATGGCACATAAGGTAAAATGCACATCTCCAGAAACCATTAGGCAGGAGGATAAGAAAAAAATATGGAAATTTAGCAAATATTTTTAATAACTAATGACTGATTGTTATCCAATATTGACAACCAATCTCCTCTAAAATTTTCCTTGTTGCTAATATCTAACGAGTTATCCTCCTGTCCTGTCTAAAACCACGTGGGGTCACTTAAAGGTTGGTTTCAAGAGTGGTCTTGTTGTTTTAAAAGTTTTGTTGATGAGGTCAGCAAGAAATACTTTAATTATCGCTTGAATTTACAACATTCCCTTTCTTGTACATTAGAGCTCCTCTAGATGTTTTATGCAAATTTTGTACTGTTCACTGACAGAAAGTCAAAAATGGAGTACGTGTCTTCTCATTTTTTTGCAATTCAATAGGTCTGTCACATTCTCATTATCTTTGGCTACTTTAACATCCTCCAAGATCTTTAAAACTTGGGGGGAGGGGGGCACCATCCTACTGACAAATGTTCACTAGTCTCCATACCACTGTGAGCAGATCGATTGTCTGTGAAGAATACTATATTCCTGCATCAGGCACACAAGAAAGTTCTCCTTCACGATGTGTATTTTTGTTTGGCAGCAACCTTCCAAATGATTTGTCAATGAACAGACTTCTGTTCAAGTCAGCTTTGCTGAGATGCCTTGCATTACCATTAACAGAATTATTTTCAATTTACATGCACTGTATACTTAAAGCTGTCACTTCCCCAAATCAAAGGGCTTCAAACTTTGCAAATTATCCTGTTCTATGCCTGGATTTTATAGTTATAAATAAAGGAGCTTTTAGTATGCACATGCACAATTTTCAACAAAATATTATAACCTGCATGCAGCTGACACATTCCTTAGTATGGGTCCTGGGTTGTTTCTTTGCAATATTTCATTGACAATCATAAACATAAATGGGAAAACTTGGTCACTGCACTGCAACAATAATGGGTAAATCTGGTACGTGCACATGTCTAGACAATGAGGGTCATTCGCTGTGTGTGCTTTATGTCTGAAACTCATCTTCCACAGCACATAGCTTGCTGCTCATTTAATCCTTGTGGAATAACATGTAAAGTTAATATTTTTGGATCGCGATTTCTGTGGTCATGACAAGAGCTCAAGACATGGATCAAAGGTACATACCTTTGATTTCATGCACACCTTACAAAAATGGGCGTTACCGATTTAAAGGTGGCAACATTTAAAACATAGTTTGCAAGCTCCTAAAATAGATCTGCACAAACTACTTTTTTTCGTTAGTGACGTTTCTGGTTTGTCACGTACTCAAATCGACTCACCGTTCGTTAGTTGATCAAAAAGGAAGAGTATCTGACTTATTACTGTACAGCAATCTACAAAGATCCTGTTATATATTACAGGATCTTCTTATATTGCTGTGTACTAATATAATATTAGTACACAATAAACAAATAAGTTTGATCAAACGTACCATGGTTGGTTTATCTTCTCCCGTGGAAGCGTTTTTCTCCATCACGACCCTTCACCTTGAGAAATAAGCCACAAACTAGAGAAGTAAGCCACAGAATAGAGAATATCTCTCTATTCTGTGAATAAGCTAAGTAAGTGCCTTGACAAAAAATTGCGCCTTCGCCTCGATACTATAATTGATGACGAGTGTAAACGAGTCTAGCTAAATAAGGCGACAATAGAGGGTAAACTAAGTAATAAAAAAAGAACTATCTTTTTCTGGTACAAAACTTGAAAATCGCCTTGAAAATTTGCGACATTGCGTTAAAAAAATTCTTAAAAGCTTTTTTCTTCTGACACTCTTCAGATGACACTCCTCAGATTATGAATCGTCAGAAAGTATATGTATATGGTAACCTTGGACTCTTTCAATAATGTTTTGTTTCTTCATTTTCTCTTTCTTTGTTTCCTTTCTTGTTTATGATTGGCTAGTTTTGATACATGTTTCGTACAAATAGGTTGCCATATACACATACTTTCCTCTCTGGTGATTCATACTCTGAAATGTGTCAGATGAAAAAAGCTTTTAAGTACGTTTTTAGCGCAATGTCGCAAAATTTCAAGGGGATTTTTAAAGATAATGATGGCAACTTCACCTCCCTTTCGAAGAGTGAGAGAGGTGGTTGTCAAAAAAATCAGACATTTGCCAACACATTTTAATGCTAAAAACACAAGAATAAAAAAGTTTCGTAAAAGTTAATGTATATCCATGAACTTAGATCCCATATGGGTTTGGGATATGCTTAACAGAGATGACATTTTTGACTGTGACCAGGAGTTTTCGTGCGTTAATTGGAATTAAATCTGATTTTTCCTCTATGCTGCCGTTTCTCACAAGAAATTAGTTGACTTTTCTTGAAGCTGAATATCTCCAGGTGAAAAAACAGTGAAAAAAGCATGAAAATGACTTGTGAACCTTAAAACTTATCTTCTTAAGACTTAGAACGTACAGAACGAGAGAATAAGTGCTTTTAATACGAACTTAATACATGCTTTATTTCTTTATTTGAAAATATTGATACATGCTGTGAGAAAAATACAAAAGCCTAAACCTCAGTTTACCATTTATTTATACGTTTCTTTTTGACGATTGGTATTCTGAAGGGGGTCAGACGAAAGAAGCTATGGCGTATGTTGGTGGCACAATGTCGCAAATTTTCAAGCCGAGTTTCAAAGCAGCTTTCTGTCCGTTATATTTGTTTTTTCCCTGGTTCTGACCTTTTAGTTAGTGCACATAATCTTACAAGAAAGCTTTGTCGTAAACGAACCATTTTATAAGTGACGTTGAGGTTAAACAGTAGAGACTGGCACGTTAGATACATGGATAAATTGTAATGACTCAACTTCCCCCAAAAAACACCAGCGTTCCAATCCACGCAGTCCGCGTAGGCAACACGACTGCTGACGTAAATATCCTAATTTTTTCTTTTTATATCTTAATGCAATTTTTTCGGTGTGTATTAATATCCCTGATTTCTTGCAAATCTTCGTTCTTCATTTATCGTTGAAAAAAAGTGTAATCAGCAAGCTGCCCTCATACCGATACGAATTCTGTTTGTTTTATCGTCTGCAGCGAGTCACGTCGTTTGGGTGAGTCTATTTTTTACAAATCTTTACTGAGTTAAAAGTATAAGCAATCATTAGTACAAACAAATAGATCTACAGTAGATGTAAACATGTAGCTAATATGCATTACAAAAAAGATAAGAATAATTTTTTCTGTCGGAAAAGTACGCTCATTAATAAAGGATATTGTCCCAATGCATATATTTGCAAGTTACGTTTTTGGCTATATTTTCTATATTACTTTGATATTTTCTTTAGCATCCTATAATCTGAGTGTTATGTGGTTTACCATTCCTTTGGAGAGGAATACGATCTACTCTCGAATTTTCGACTTGTACAGTATCGGTCTTATAGGTAGAAATGTCGAGGACAGATCGCTTTGTTCTCTCTAGGTCAACGAGGTTACTTTTCAAACATTGATTATGCAGCTAAATGAGCTAAAGCAAACGACCTACATGCGCGTTATTCGGGGCAGATGTTATACATATACAACATTTACATACATATATATAATTATTCACGAGCTCAGTCAACACCGTCCATTACAATTTGAATATTTTTCCATAAAATAAACTGGAAATTGTTTAACTCTTCGACTTGAATCTTGCGTTCTAAAGATTTAGGACGAAGCGTTAAACTTGCAAAGCCGACTGCAATCTACCTTGGTTGAAGACTGGGCACGAGTTCTGGCAAAGTTCGCCTGCGACGTCGCGATTGCAGTCCAAAATAAAAGTACACGACGGAATCCAGAATGCAGTTTAAAGGCTGTAAAGCATATAAAGATAGAATATACTCGTCTTTGGATAAATTTAGCATGGACATGATGGCGTATGGATAGTTACATAAAACAAAGCTTACGTAAACGCAAACTGCATTCCTCATCACTCTTTTTTTTTGTTTGATCCTGGTGGTACGGAAAGCATTCTGCTGGGCTCCTTTATGTACTCTGGAGGCCATCCGTAAACAAATGGAAGTATAAGCAATACTTTGTAGAAAACCAAGAAGGACAACAAGCCAAAGTAACAGATGCTGATTTCGTGTCACATATGTTTGAAGGAAAAAACAGACAATAAATATTATAACACTTATCAGCCAAATTAATACACGTTTTGATTTTGACCAAAATGTTACATGTTGCAATGGGTAGCAGACAGCAACATAGCGATCCACCGTTATGATGAAAACAATAATCATCGAACACCATATGGATAGGCCAATGCAAAATCCCACGAATTCGAGTTTATACCCAATCCAGTTCACGGTTTCCAGACTGACGTAAAACATCGTTGCCCCCAGCACTATGAAAAGCAAGCAAGTACAAAGGTCACATATTGCAAGCCGAAGTATCAGACGATCGAAACCTGTTGTTTCGCTTTTTCTCGAAATAATAACAACCTCCAGCGCATTGAACAATACTCCAGCCACCCCTACGGCAATGTATGCAGTTTTGGCGATCGAGAAATCCAAGACATTACTCATGACAGCAGTGTTACTTCAACTAGGCTAGGAAGGTAGAAAGTGTTTCTTCTTGTATGAAGTGTCCCAACCTGAAATTAAAGTCTTTGTTGAGGTCACTATATTTCTAACTATATTTCCTATTTTCCGCTTTCCCCTACTGATATCAGAAGGAAAAAAATAATGTCGCTCTTAGGAGTAAAAATACATACCATGAGGTCTTTATCCTTTACATTTAACACGATCGTATTTACATTCTCGAAAATTCCATATTGGTTTGTTTAAACTGAAATAACCATGAAGTTAAGTTGATGCCTTAAAGTAGTACAACAGTTTACTATGCAATAAGGAGCTATTCTTTGCCAACAGTATTTTAATTAAGGAGATCAGATGGTTGGGAACACCTACAGATTATGTAATTAACTACAGAAAACACTTTAATATCGTGCGCTGCAATCAGAAACGCACTAATTGCCTCTATTGCAAAGGAGATCCATGTTGACCCAAGTTGTTTACTAGAAACGAAAATGGTACAGCTGGTGAGATTTCATCAAAACGACAAAACCATATTTCGCATTAAAAGCAATTTAGCTAATTAATCTTGCAATTCAAAATTTTCAATTCTAAATTACGCTATGAACGCACCAATTCGACGATGGAAGGCGGATCGTTAGAGGAAAATTCCATTTAAGGTTTAAGAAACTAGGCTTCGTCCCTTCATTACATCTTACGTGAAATAATATTTATGGGCATTTCTCCCAGGAATTATCAATTCAGAAAGTAAGATACCAGCCCCTACTTACTACGATCGAAATGGAGGCGTTTAAAAATTAATGGGTACGGTTATCATGCTGAAACTGAAGTAATGTTGCCCCATCTTCCCTTGTATATACTAAACGTTTCGAATCTCGTACACTGACTTTATCAGGTGTCATTGCACGCGACTCAGAAATACACAAATGAGATCAGAGAACAACGTAAGACAGAGAACTATATGAGAGTTCCAAGTACCCAAAAGGTAACCGAGGGATGATACCTACTGTCAAAAATTTAGGACAAGTACAGAAAGATAAAAATTTACACACATTTTGCTTCACAAGCATGGTTAGACTACCTAACACCACATTTTTGTATTAACTGCTTTCCACTTCGGAGGCGCAGGGAAACAAACCACAGGTTTTGCTACTGACACTCCAGTACAAAATTGCTCTCGTCAGGGGGTTAAAATTTCAAGGGGTGGGTTGAGCAGTTTGTACCCCCGTACATACGCTTGTCAAGGTTGGCATCAGCCACCCAAAAGTGAGTTGGGCAAGAGAACTAGGCAAGGATAGAGGGTATATTCTTAAAAGTACCGCCCTCTTCAGCGCCCTCTTCGTAAAATGCGCCTTTTCTGTTGGAATACAACGAACCTATAGATAAACGCGTGTCAATGTAGAGGCAAATCGAGGTCAAATTTGTATAAATAAACTGCTCTTTAGGAGTTTCTTAGAGATCGCGGATACGTGACCACAGGAGCTTTAAGATATTAACCTTCTGAAACAAGTGATATTTGAAAAAGGAAAAGCAATCTAACTGTAAATTCGTGTCCAAAAGTTGCTGCTGATTTGAAGTTTCTGATTCAATTTTGTGATATACGATAAAAAAACTCCAGATGAACTCCTGCACCTTTTGTCATATAATGACACAAGAAAATCAATCCTGGGGAAAAGTTAGGTGCTCACGTCCGTCGTCAATAGGCTTTCGCTTCACACCCTGCCGCATATATATAACTGTTTTTCTGTTCAAACTGGATAATGTTCCTCACTACAAATAATCTATCAGTATATCTTTGATCTATAAGGTTTTAATGATAAAATCAAATGGAACGTGCGCAGTCAACACCATACGGAGCTGGAACAGAACTAAAATTTACAATAAACCAATCGGCATAATGGTGAGAGTTGGGTCCAAGTCTAGGTAGATAGATTGGGCCCAGCTCCCCGACATTTTTCTTATCATCGGTTACTGCCTGTTTGTCAACACTACCTACAGGGATCTTGCTGCAATAATATTGACTTTTTCCACTGCAGCGACTTTGAAGTTTGACCATCTGACATCACATTAGCTCGTAAGAGTTTCAATGACGTAACAGAATAGCTTTCATACTAATGACCTTGCAGTTAATTATCCCAGTAGGCATATATTCGTGTTATCTAGGATAACCGGCCATTCGTTGTCATAATACTATTTTTTATCGGGACGCTTCTGTATTAAAACCAGCGATAATTCTTCTTTAGCAAAGTCATATTCATCTTAAACGTCTTTGCTTTATACGGTGACAAGAGACGAAAACCATTAAATGCACCTGTTTCAATTCGTATTACTCTAACTGATTGATTGATTGATTGATTGATTGATTAAGTAACAATACACCAATCAGGATCACAAATGACGCCACAGCACAATTTTTCTCACACAAACTAAATCATCGTTGTACAACAATACGATATAAACAAGGTTAGGTGTATCACACCTCGAATATCAAATGCTACATTTATAGTCATCATTAAGCCTCGACTTACTCAAGCTAGTAAACTATTTTTCGATTCTAGTGGCAACCACGTTACTTTACCATGTGTTAACAGTAATTCCGAGTCCATTTCGTCTAGGGCTTGTACCTGAGAATAACAAAAAATAGCATTATTCGTAAACTGAACAATAACATATGCAGGTGTACAAAATAACAAACATACGATAACATGGGCAAACAGTAAGTGTATCGGGAAACAACATGATACTCAACCTACTAAGACACGACAAAGAAGACGCGTATGCTAGATCTGAAGCCGTCTATCTTATTCTGTAGCATGACTAACACCTTGTAAGTCGAATATTCGCGGATGGATCATTTTCTTTTCAAAATAGATTGTAAAACTTCAAACTTGATTTCATTTATTATGCACTAGTCCCAAAACACTGAAATATTTTCGGATTACATGGACATGTTTTACTGGTTTCTGCGTTATTATTTTAGAATGCAACCAGAGTGATACAACAGTGGCGGTTAATCATCCGCTGCTACACGTGATTTTATATCAACATTTTCAACAAGTGTCATATCACTGTATCAAGGATAACGCTTTTATCGTTAACCAACGACACATGAAACCTTTGAATTAGTAAAATAACTTATTGACCATTAGTTAATAAAGCACTGCTTATCTTGTAGTGATCAGAGAAAAAGGACAATAATTCGACTTGACGCAGACAACTACTCTAGTCAACTTTGGGTTGAAGATCCGTTTAGAACTCAAAAATACAAATAGTACATGCCTCAAGAGCTGACTACCACTGATGGTAGTTGCACAAATTTGAAAGCCAAAACATGACCACGGACAAGGGCATTTAAAACCATAAACTTGTAAACTGGGCAAGGATATTCTCAGAAACCAAATGCCTGCTGTTACAACTTATCGCACTGGTTAAGTTGCCACTATTTTAAAAGAGAGTTAACAAAATAGGTTATAATACACACTTCAGATACACATTTGAAGTTGCCGACAACATTGTACTTACTTGTTTGCGCACATGCTGTACGAGGGTGGCAAGGGCAGGAAGATCAGTTTTCACTTTATCGTGCACCATATTCCTAGTCAATCCAAAATGAGATAAAATGAAATCGAGATCAAAGGGAATTATCAATGACACAATGAACGATCAACGATTAACAAATGATCAACAAAAAAATCTTTCCACACTAAAAATTAAGCCAAGGAAGAGGAAACAGAACGATGTTTAAAAATACCTCCACAAGGCACTTGCCAGAACACGGTCCCCAGACAGAATACCCTATAACAACGAAAAGAATGCACGTGATCAAAGAGTATTAATCATAAGTAATGTTTTGCATATAACTGATCGGTATTTTGAGGGTTAATCTACACATGACCCTTTCAGTTTTAATGACAATTTAACGAACTTAGCATATCTATCTTAAATATTAAATTATGTCTGTCTATGCTAACTTTTCCCTAAACGTAAACCACTCTACTATGCCTACGAAAAGACAGGCGGCAAAGTTGCGTCCCAAGTAGACGGGGTGGGGGGTCGAAATAGTAGGGGTTGGAAATTTCCTAAAAATTCAATTAACGGTGGGGTTGAAATAAACGGGGTGACATATTAACTGAAACACTACTAGCACTAGAACTCTCGAGATGGACATGCATTTTTTCATACTGTGTTTTAAATTGCAGTTTTGAAGTCATTTTACAATAATCAACAGCTACGGATGAGTTTCACAAGTCATTTAAACTGTCAACAAAACGAAAAACACGATATCTCAATTAGTACTGAAGCAGGTAACATTGCTTTTTAAGTATGCTATAGTATTTTTATAGCTGGCTATAAAGAAAACTGGGAAATATTTTAGTCAATCTAATTCAGTCAACTACATCTTTACAAATCCTTAGAAGTCATGTGAAGTGCAGCGTCTCGAAATTTGGCTAAATCAGAAATTTCCTCTATTACTGTTATCTCGATTACTGATAAGATCTATTACGAGAAAGTTGTTTTTGCATTATGGGAATTCTACGACAGATCAGCGGGATGTGGTTTTATGTTCTACGTATGTGATATTTCATACACATATTTAACTGCATAACAAGCGTCTTACCTCGTCATAAGCGAAAATTAAACCATAAAATTCTTCAACTAGAGATTTTAAGCTTTTCTTTCTACGTGATGGGTCATCCACCTAATTTGAGAAAAGACAAGGTGCGTAGTGAGCACAGCAAGGACGCAAAGGAGAATTCACCATTCTGAAAACGAGACAAACCAGCAATGCCAAGAGGACAAAATGGCAACTTATGATATCATAAGGGGTGCAAATGGACAAGAAATAAGGCATGATGTGCTAATAAACTAACTTGTTGCATATCACAAAATGCAAGATCAAAATGATACGTATTCCATACAAGGTCCTGCAATTCACGTAACTACATACAGAAAGTCTTAAGTCAACCCTAAAAGTATGAGTATGAGAGAATGAGGACGAAAGAATAAACGAAATCGATGTTTTCAGAAACCTCAAATTATCAAAAGTGACGACAAAAAAACCATAGCCTGCTACGGTGACTACTTGACGTTGATTGTACTGTATTGCACTGTACAACACGAGTATGGTACAACACGAGTATGGTACAACACGAGTATGGTACAACACGAGTATGGTACAACACGAGTATGGTACAACACGAGTATGGTACAACACGAGTATGGTACAACACGAGTATGGTACAACACGAGT
>JANTCA010001539.1:0-11945 GCA_024741275.1 Chironex yamaguchii
TTCTTTTAAACGGTTGACCTGTGAACCGTCTTTTTGTTTTTTGTCCTCTTAATACAACATACTTTCTTCTTTTAAACGGTTGACCTGTTAACCGTCTTTTTGTTTTTTGTCCTCTTAATACACAGCTAAAACGATCCAAACTTTGAAGTTTTGACAAGTCATCTTGTGAAGTTACCGAGTTATTTGTCACATTCTTATGTCCTGACAAACTCGCCTTTCAGAATTGTTAATCGTGGTATGAAGATTGAATTCAGCAGCAGAGACAAAGTTGTACTAAGGAATTTAAATATGAAACTTGTAAGTTTACTCTTTTAAAAAAGTAAACGATTTTTACACGGACGGATCATCTTTTCTTTTTAAATAACTGTAAAACTGCAAGATGTATAATTTAATTTACTTGTTACATTAAAACCAAGAAAGATACCATTGGAAGTATGCAAATAAAAGGACAATATTATTGTGACAATATTTACAATCAGAAGATATTTATAAAGAGACCATTAGTGGCATGAAAGATCAATATGGAAAACAAACTAAAATGCTACGTTACTTGTGTACACTTACTGTTTCAGTTATATTATCACTAACACAAAGCATATGCATATACGTAAAATACAAAAACAATTTACGGTGTTGTTGTTTGATAAGTCTGTTTGAAGTCAATCTAGCCACACTTGATAGTGTAGTTTCCATTTATCTACGTCTGTATCCCAAAAGGAAGCATTTTCAACGTTGTAAGAGATTTCTCTTCTATTCCCGGAATCTTAAACATGAAGGGGCGAGGGTGCATAAGTCTTAAGATCACTTTCGTTTCCTGTTTCCTTTCTAATGCTTGTAGCAATATCACCACAGAAATGAAAAATATACTATTGATGTAATTGCTCCGTTGCAAGGAGTAAATATTTTTTCCTTTTTTTGATTCTTCCACTCACTCCCGTTGCCTGTTGTTTGTCGTGATTTTCTAAATCAATTTGCAATCATTCATACCTAGCTAAGGAAGAGCGTACGGTATATGAAATGATCAACTTCACCACCCATGGCTTTAACTAGGAAATTAAACACAAATATGAACGTTAAAGTTTGATAAATGCTTATGTTTGAACAAAATTATTGATTTCAAGGAAGATATAGTTGCATTGATATGCCTGGTGGAAAATGTAGTCTACTATTAAATAACAACTAGGCTGATAATTCTCAGATAAACTGACATGAATTGAATTTTATTATACTATAATATTAATATTGCCTTGCTTTAAACACTTAGATCGAAATAATCAAAATGGTAATTAATGGTTAAAAATCAACTGACAAAATATACATATTACGTTTCAGCAATATATAGCATATCAGCACAAGAGAAGGCGAGACAGTGTAAAGGCGTAACAAACATTATCAAACAATAAACAAGGCGATATATATAATATCCTAAGTGGAGACTTTGGAATAACAATAGTGACTAAAAGAAAAAGAGATATAGTACAAAAGTTTGTGTAGCTACTAACAAACTTTCATAAATATATATGTTGCTAGCAATAAGATTAAAAGGCAAACTTAAATAATGGTCAAAGGAACCAATATAAACATAAACAATTCAGGAATGTGGAATGAAGGGGTAGACGGGTCGAACCCTGGTCCTTCGAGTGCAAATCTGGCAACAAAAAGTACGGAACTAAGAAAATATTAACAATACTGTAACGCCACAGGGCTAGTATATAGCAAATAAAGTATAGTATCGTATCCGAATATTTGCCATTATTTGACCCTTGAGTTGGCAGCAAGCAAATAGAACTGAGTGCGAAGTATCTTATCTCTGCTTTTGTCTCTGGATGTGTTTCACTATGTGGGTCGAGTGCGGGTAACCATATTTCAGAGTGTCTGTAAGATTTCTGGTTTGTTGTTGATGATCATGATAGGAGTGTATGATTTCCTTCGCATTTCTTCATTAATGATCAATTTCTGTGTCTAACACCTTTTTGTTTTCTTAATCAAAGATGTGACCCATGCTCCAACAGTAGTCAGAGATATCATGTTTCTTGATTTCACAATTTTTTAACTGCTCTTCTATGTTCAGCTTTTCTATGTTACAGTCCCGTCAGTTAATCCCTGCACAATCTTGGCAGGTGAGGCTATAGACGATATAAATTTTTTTCTTCCTGTGGTATAGGGCCTTTTGGCTTTGATAGACACTTCCGTAAAACGTTTGGTTGTGAAGAAAGAAAACCCAATTTTGTTGCGCTGTAGCATTCTTTTCAGACTTTCAGTAGCACCTCTTATGAAGAACAGATCAACAAGGTTGATAAGTTATTTTCTATTCTGTTGTTTGCTTTCCTTTTTTCATGTGCCAATTTGATGTCCTTCGTATTTGAGTCATTGGCTTGTAGGTCTTAGTTTAGATGTTCTTCCTCTTTCGTTAGCTCTTCAGGTAAATAAATGTTGGCTAATGCTCAGCTGAATAAACTAGTGACTGCTGTTTTCTGCAGTGATTGCTTAGGTATTACACACTGGATCTAGGCTTCCGATATATGGAGTGTGAGCCGACCGGGCCCGAACTGGTAACCTTCAGACTCAAGAGCTAACACTCAAACCACTTAGTGCTGCTATTGTGGTAATGCTCCACTCATGACAAATATATGAAAAGCACCGTGTCTGTTGAGAAACTACATATATCTGACACTGATGAAGGCTTAAGCCGAAACACATAAAAAATTAATGAATTTCCCCTTACCCACCGCTGGCTTTCGTCTCTTGATACCAAGGACTTTGAATGTCCTTCATCAAACCTTTGTGTCGTGATGGCACGGAGGTTTGAGTACTGGCTTTTGAGTCTGAGGATTAACAGTTCGAGCCCGGTCGGCTCCCACTTAGTGCTGCTATTGTGGAAATGGTCCACTCATGACAAATATATGAAAAGCACTGTGTCTGATAATATATACTATATATATATATGTCTGACGAGTGCTTTTGCACGAAGCTCAGAGTAACAGGGAATCAGTCTCTTCATTTTCTGCAATTCTGCTAAATATATATTACATATTATTTATTATACAAATGATATATATAAGAATGGAATGGCAATGTAGAAGAACAAAATGTAAACTAATTACTTCAAGTTTCTTTCCTAAGAGGTCTATTTTGTGACCCTTCACCATACAATACTGAGCACGACTTTCGGCTTTAAAATTAAGCATTTCGAGTTGTGACCAAAATTAATACTTGGTTAATTATAAAACATTGCTTAGTCATTAGTAGCCATATCCCTTTTCCCCGAAAATTTGTCTATTTGGGTGCTATATTAATTAGCGAAGCAAAGATGCATGTGGAACGATGGAACGATGGAAAGGGCTATTTTTATCTTGACAAAACAGTACGTTTTTCCGATTATTACCTACCTCCAAGGAACTCCCCTGACATCGTAATTTATGACAGCATTCAATTTATAAACAAGTGAGTACAAATCATTTAATTTACGACCAAGATCTTCCCTGATGATGGCCTCAAAGGCAGTTCTTAGGCGCTCATTTGCCTTTAAAGCACTTGACAGCTTAGTACGATCCCAAGTAACGTAAACGGAGTATTCACTCGCTAAAATTCTTGCCTAAAAAGAATAAAAAGACCAAGTGAGAGTAAATAACGAGATTGGATCGGAGGGTTACAGAATGTCGCATATTTTGTGGCCTGATCCACGATAGCAGATATTCCAAACGTGTGAGGTGATAATTAATGCTCCCCATTTATGATTATATATGACTATGTCCATTGTCATTTTTGTGATGCCTTTCATTAAGTTGTAAATTTTCATGTAAAACTTAATTAAAGGCATCACACATTATTGTCACTTTCGATTGACTCCTTGCTAACTTGTCTCTTTCGATTGACTCCTTGCTTTTCTCTAAAACAACATTTGCGTCATACGAATAATGATTTCTCATATACAATACTGGCTACGTGGTGATTGGAAATCGCCTACCTTATTGCTGCAGTTTGTGACAGAGTTTAGACTAGCTACAACATTCTCAAAGTCATTTTTAAAGAGTTAAGCTGAGATAGGCATGTTGCTGTGATGCTCCGGTTTTCTGTTGCCATTGATGAGGGGAATGAAATGCCTCTGCCACGTCTGGCTTAAGCAAGATCTACCGTTCAAAAAGACCATGTACATCACCTCAGGATACCTAGATTCGCTTACCTTAAATCGCTCCAAGTTTCTTCATTTGAAAACTTACATCAAGAAAACATCTTCCCTACCTTAGACAAAATTCACAATAAAAAGACGGCTGCTGCTCTATCAATAAGGAAAAATGATTGATGAATCAAAGATATTCTCAATGTAATAAAAAATGACGATTGTGGTTACAATAGGAGACTTTGAAACAACATTCAAATGGAAGTAACAAATTATTTTTGTCGTGTTTAAAACAAGTTAATCTAACATAAACTAGAACTTTTTTGAGCTAAATAATTTTACTTATCAACCAATGTTATGCACGCTACAGTGTGTTTTCATCGCCAAGACAACGTTAAGGCGATAACTACGATATTTGATTGACATATTACATTTTTATTACCTCCTCCATATTGACCAAAGTAAGCTACTTATCATAATCACCATAGTAACTATAGTTCATTTAAGCGATGCAGTGCAACAATATTTAACTGTACCTACTCACTAGGTCACTCCTTTAGTGTCTCAAATGCTCAAATATTTACTTACATTGGTGTAATGAGTATTATTTCATGATTGAAATAACAACTGATACCAGTTTTAATGAATCACATTTTAAAATCGCCTTGAAAATTTGAGACATTGCGCTAAAATCATACTTAAAAGCTTTTTTCATCTGACACTCTTCAGAGTATGAAACGTCAGAAAGGAAAGAATACGTTGCCATACACATATACTTTCGTTTCTGACGTTTCATACTCTGAGGAGTGTCAGACGAAAAAAGCTTTTAAGGATGATTTTAGCGCAATGTCTCAAATTTTCAAGGCGATTTTCAAGTTTTGTACCACAAAAAGATTGTTCATAGATGCAATTGTGTTTTGTATTGAAACCTCCTCACTTTACATAGGCAACAACTACAACAGTACTACAATGTAATTTGACAAATCCTTAGATACTCTTAACTTCCTTAAGTAAGTCTTTGTAACAAACATCTGTCATATCTACTGATCCACACAATTTGAGAAATATTGAAGGGTTATTTAAGTCCTTGTTGTTTTTTCGACCAAAATCTTCGTCTAATTTAGCAGCAAAGTCTTTTGCTAGGTTTATTTGGTCTACTTGATACATGCAAAAAAAACCGATACTACTTCCGTGTTTATTCTTAAACCCGTTTTGATGCTTCTCACTGTCGACAATCACTTAAAGCAATCCATCTTGGATATACGTTGCATTTGAGGATCGTTTCATGTTTAGACCTTTACGCAAACATTATTGAAACAAGAGCAATCTGGTATAATCAATCCCAGTACGTATTTGAAATATTCAGACTGTGATCTTTGGAAACTAAGGGAGGGCTAAAGCACTCTGCGCTTCGCAGGCTACTTAAGAATTGCTTAACCTATGGTCTGGCGAAATCTCAAACGTGCTTGTGCGTTTGTTGACATGTTCAGGATTAGGACGTTTACCACTTCATTGATGATACTGTTTTACACCTAACATCCTCTTAAGTATAGAACTCCTTTTGCATTCAATGTACTCTCCGAGAATTTTAGAGGATTTTCATAGAAATCTTTAGCACAATGTTTCCAGTAATAATTGGGTTCACTACAAAACACAATGGCTTTATTGTCATTTAAGATGTTTAATGTATCTAAAACGTGTCTAAGGCCTCCTTGGTTTTAAAATGCAGACATATATACCATCCACAAAGAGAACTTTGTAATTCTTAAGCATTATTCTAAGGTATATTATGCTTTCGTTTATTAAGCGAGTGTCTATCTTGGCCTTATTCTCAAACTAATCTTGTTTTTAAATTCTTTACCTGTCGTCTGTATGAGACATTACATTTAAAAACCTTTGCAAGCAAACTCGGTTAAAGTTAGTAATGGATTGAATAGTTGTACAAAACATGCACGAAAACTAATAAATACCTCTTTGTGAAATGCATCGACACTTGTTTCTGATACCAAGTCAGTCGAATCCAGTAATTCCAAAGGTTTGATGGAATGTAAGACTTTGATTCCATCTGATACTATCAAACTGCAAATCAAAAAATAACACTAATTTTACGTTCACTGTTTTCCATTTCCGAGCTAAGATATGGCATGGTTGATGGAGACCATGTGCTTTAAAAGAAAACAGACCTACAGCTCATGGTAAGTACATTTCTGTCAAAAATTACCACTCTTCTAATATTTTGCTAGAAACACGTCTCAAATCTTGGAGTAAGCAAGACCTACTTTCAAAAAAGATCATGTGATCATCTCCCATTTTGTTCTTGATTCAACGAAAAAAGAAATGCGCAACACAAATAATATAAAAAGATTATTTTCATTTGTGGCATAAAAATGTCTTCTGTCCCCATAATTTTCCAGGTCTTTGACCCGGAACTAATTTCTTCTGTTAATACGTTTCTAAGGAAACTAAAACCACTAACTCCCTTCACTACAGTCTTCAGATTTAAGTTAACTATCTCCACATGGATTCTTTTTCACTGTTGCCATTTTAGATCTTTCATATGAAGTTTGCATTTCTTTGCTCTTCAACAAGTTCAATGGGGTTTTCTTCTCTTTGTTTTCATTGCCCAATAATAGCTTTGTTTTTTCTTTGCAATTGTTTCGATTCTACCCTACCTTAACACTATAAATTCAGCAATTTGCTCAGAAAAAGTGTTTATTCAAGCTAGGTTCTTTCTTGATAATTTTGATCAAGTCTGCACTGTATATCGTAGCATACATGCTTATTCCATAAGATGGCTACATGTAAAATAAACAATTTTACATCATCTCACCTTGTGCTTTTATATAGGATTGAACCGCAATATTTTAATTTATTGCACTAAGATAACCCAGTACAGTATCCACAATTGCCAAGCAAAATGCAGGATTGTTTTCAAAAGTCAAACCCACGAGAACCACTACTGTGTTTTTGTGAAAATTTCGTTGATTATGCTACTGGCTCTCCAGCTTAAGCTTAAGGAATTCCTATTAGTGACTGTTGTGGTCAAGAGTCTGACAATGCAGCAAATATGTTCGGGATATAGAATAGTGCCTATTAAGGCAGTCAATCTCTTAAGCATTTACTCTTCCTGTGCTTTTGATTCTCTCAGTCTCTGTGGAGCGGATTCTGCAGAGTCCTGCACAGAAGCTGTAACGTAGTTTGGCATTGTTCAGACTGTGTATAACCTTTTCTCATCCAGCACTCAGCGATGGAATATATGGCAAACTAACGTTTGATCTTCAGTGCATAATTTATCAGGAACCAGATGGATAGACAGTGTTGCAAGTGTCTGCCCTTCTGCTGCCCATCTCCCGAGTATAAACGCTACACTTCAGGAGCTCCTAACACTTAAGCTTACACCACAAACCACGAAAGATGTCAACAGTGCGATCAGTTATCTATCTTCGTTTGTTTACGTTTTCATGTCAGCAATTTGGCTAAAAAATTCGTGTGGCCATTGATAAATGGAACCAGATAATTTGGGCAAAGAAAGCAACTATAGGTGTGTGTTGGGAAATCCATTGCGCCATGAGTAACCATGCGTGGGTACAAATTTAATTACCGCATAGAAAAACACATGTTCAAGAATTAACACATTTTCTGCATTAGAAATTGCCTAAGTAAAGCAGCATGATAAGAAGCTTGAATCATAACCCAATTTCTGCATTAAAACCCCGAATATAAAACTTGCATGTGTAAATCAAATCAGTCTTGTATGTTGCTTGTATGAAGTTAGATGGAATAATTCAAGAAGAAATTTGTCTGTTAGATTTCGCTGTACTTCTTCGTCATATTATAAAGAGATTCAGGGGTGCTGAGATTCCCCAACATATGATCCACCGAGCCGGATGTATTCGACGTAGAAATGGAAATAGATAAATTGAGGAAGAAGAGGAAAACTCTAAGAGCAGTTGTGACTCGAATTATGAAGACATTTTATGACAAGCAAAAGGAGGGCCCTCAGGGCATTAATTATAGACAGCTAAAGCAATGGGCTAAAGTTCTTGATGAGAATTTTGAATGCCTTCTAGAGATAGATGAAGAGATTTTAGATACTATGATTATCAACGATAAGGTCGATTCGGACTGTGAAAAAGAAGTTGAAGATGATTGTGATATTCGAAAAAAATTACATTTACGCAAATTTGTATTGAGGAGCTATGATGTCAGAAGATGTGGCTCAAAAGAAAGCATATGCTGTAATAATTCGAATGCCCAATTAGTGGAGTGAAGGCCAAATTGCCGAAACTAAAGCTGAAAAATGAATGTCTCTGAGTGGCAGGAATGCTGGGATGCATTTCAGGCAACTATAAATGACGATTCAGAGCTGGCAAGCGTGGACAAATTAAGTACTTTTGTAGCCTTGTTGAAAAACCAGCAAAGAGCATTATTTCAGGAATTCCTCTGACTGATGCAGACTATAAGGCAGCCATAGAAATTTTGGAGAAAGGGTATAACGAACCATCCTTAATTCTAATGGCTCGTATCAATGAAATTTTGAAGATACAACCGATTTTCAGTATATATACATATAGGCTATTTGTTGTGACCGATGTTAATTGCTCAAGTTGAGAACCTCCCACGGCAAAATCTCATGTGGGCCTGTAGACCCGTTCGTGATCTGCAGAAGCACTGGCAGATCTTGCAGCAGAATTCACCAGCAGTAACAGCTGTATGTCTATGGGCGTGGGCATGACGGTATTCTTGTTCACTTTGATACTCCATGGAAACTTTAGCCTTCCTTACCAAACCTTGCCAGCCGTGGATGATGTAGACGATGCTGCTTCTTTCAAGGTCTCATTTGATATCCCACCCCTCTTCATGTTTCTTTTTGGTACATCTTTGAAGTGGAACTTTTGTCTACCATGGCTCCTACGCACTTCGCGCAGCTCAGAGTACAGAACAATATTTGGCAATCTGTGGTCAGACATCCTGTACACATGTCGGCCCATCGAAGTTGTGATGTGGCCATTAGCGCCGCCATACTGACCAAAACAGCCCTGTGAAGCACTTCCACATCTGGAACACGTTCTGTCCAACTGATCTTGAGGATTGCTCTCAGGTGTCTGAGTCCTTATGAGCGTTTTGCTTCCTTACAGGGTGGTGCACTCCATTGCATACACAAGACAAGGGAGAACCATGGCTGAGTAGACCATCAACTTAGTCTTTGTGCTGATGTCATGCTGGCTCGACAGCCTGCTGTGAAGCGCAGACTCTAGTTGCAGACTGAGTCCTCTTGTCAACCTCAAGGTCAGCCGAGTTGGTGGCAGTGACAGTGCTACCCAGTGAATGACTGGGTTGTCTGGAGAGCTTCACTATGGACTGTGATGCTCTTTGGATCATCATGGGCACCTGACATGGATTGGCAAAGGAGTTCTGATAAAAATGTCAATCGTCTACGTTCATTGCATGATAATATAGAATCGCATTTTAGAAACTTGGAAGATCTTGGAGCTCGTAAGCATTGATATTCGTCGATTGTTGTACCTGCCCTAATGGAAAGACTACCTGAAATAAGCATCTTGATTTGGCAATAGATGATCTGATTGCATCCATGGAAAAAGAGCTTAAATGTCAATGCTACGTCTTGGGTGGAACGACAGTTGGCTCTGAGAAAATTGCTCTCCAGACAGCCTTAGCTCTGGTAAATGGAGAAAAAACGTAGAGTGCTGTTTGAAAGTGGAGCACAGAGATCGTTTGTGAGCAGCAAGATCGTCTGTAAACTAGGGATACAGCCAAGGAGAGACAAGGAGTTATCTGCAAGCCAACATCATGCTGATGTTGTTGTGAGAGATGTTTTCTGGCTTGTTTTAGACCCCTTTATTTGAGGGGAAATCTGTGGCTATCGAAGACTATGAAGTAAAAGAAATTTCTTGTAGTTCCAACTTTCACCCAGAGAAGGACACCAAAAAGTTTGCACATTTGAATAATGTATACTTTACAGATGCTTGCAAAGATGATGAAGAGCTAAAAGTTGACATCTTATGTGGCTCAGATTGCAGGAGAAAGAAACCATACGAGGGGGGCTGGAGAGCCTGTAGCTGTCAAGACTTCCCTTGGATGGGTACTTTCAGGGCCTATAAGAGGGGAGAAAGTACAGTTAGATGAAGTGGTAAATGTCAATTTCGTATCTCAGGTAGTCCCCAGGAAGAATCAAGAGTTAGATCAAAGCATACATAGGTTGTTGGATCTTGATTCCTTGGAGATAAGAGTGAAGGACGAAGTACATGAAAGTGTAATCGATAATATCATGTTTACAGGTAGGGAAGATATTCGGCTGGGTTGCCTTGGAAGGTCAGTCATGAACCTGTTCCCCTGAATTATTAAAACAGCAAGGCTAGACTGAGAAACCAATTGAAGAAATTAAAAGAAACACCTGAAGTTCTCAAGAACTATGATGATATTATAAATGAACTGTGAGTTAAAACAAATTGCGTTGTAGTGGGAAGGCCCAAAATCGTTAACAGAAGAACACCAATAGCGCCACTGTCAGAGTTTTGGATTATCCAGAGCCTGCCCTTTAGTAAGGTGGGGGTAGAAACATGGCAATATGGAAAAGTCTTACGTAACTCTCTTTTCTTGCTGTGTAACGCGAGCAGTGCATCTTGAACTCATTGAAAATTTCAGTGCAAGCATTTTTTTAAACTGCTTACGACGCTTTGCAGCTGGAAGAGGTACTCCTTCACTACTAGTGTCTGATAACGATAAGACGATCACAGCTGCTGCTGTCAAGTTTATTTAGAAGCTGAATAACAGTGATCTGCTATAGTATTACTTGAGATCAAGGAAAATTGGATGGAGATTTAATTTGGAGAGAGAAGCTTGGATGGGATGACTTTTCAAAAGATTGATTGGTGCAATGAAACGTTGCCTGAGAGAAGTCTTGGGCAATTCTAAATTGAGTCTTGAAGAGTTAAGGATGTGCAGACAGAAGTTGAATGCACATTAAATTCAAGGCCTATAACTTATCAATATGAAGATGTCGAACAAACCTTGACCCCATCTCATCTATCATAGGGGCGTAGTTTATCACCTATAGCAGAAACGTTCCACAACCTTTTCAAGCAAGACAACTCATTCGGAAATCTGTGCATAACTCTTTGCCTACTAGTGAAAAACTGTAACATGTCCTTGATGTCACCATGTAGTTGAATCCATGCAAATCTTTTTAATGAATGTCCTGCAGATAATTGGACTGTAGATAATTGGACTGCTTTTTTCCAAAAATTCCAATTCGTAACAAATAAACTCATACTAAAACCTTCATGGATTTCATGTTCACATGCACCCCGAATACCACCCCTGCCCCTCCTCAAGCGAACATCTAAACAATTAACAGCTCACTAGAGGAGACCTTAGGTCCTGTTGACACATAAGAAATAATACCGGAATGATATCCTTTGTTTTTAGGCCGGCTATTTACACGATGTCCATACCACGCTGGCATGCAAAGGTGTGAATCTAAAATAAAATCATGTCGATTGCCAGACGGGTACAGGCACCTTCCGGTAACAAAACACACCGCGGTCATGCCGGCATGGCGACGACATGATTTCATGCCGGTGTCATGTAAACGGGTCCAGAAAAAGTCACTAAAGGCCGGTTTCCATCAGGCAGAATTTTGCGCGCGGGCGGAAAATTCCGCCTATGAGCATGCGCAGTTTACAGAGATCGAAAGTTATTTCGTCATCACTATGTCCGCGTAAGCGGGAAAAAAAAGTTGAAAAGCTTTCTACTTTTTCGTCTCCGCCAGGCGGAAAATATTTGCTAGCCAATGAGAGAACAG
>JANTCA010001540.1:0-11943 GCA_024741275.1 Chironex yamaguchii
TGTAGTTAAAACGTTTCCGAGACATCTGCCCCCCCCCCCCCACCCGCGGAATTTCAGGATGTTAGTCGGGTCTTACTGTGCAAGAGCGATTCCAACAGACAGGTAAATAAGGTAAAATAAAGTGACAAATTATTTTAAGATACAAGAAACAATACGTATACATTTAAAACATGAAAATCTGGTAAAGCAAGAAACATATCAGTGACCACAAAAAACTTAGTGCCATGTGACCAAAACTATTAGGTCGCCTGCTTCGAGAGGTGTTCCGTACAAAACATTGCTTGGATGCAGAAGATACATTTCTCGCTAACCAATCACGTGAAAGTATGTATAATAATGCATTTAAACCAGCAATGACACTTATGACTGTAAGTCACGAATTGTTATTAGTACCGAACACATCGGGCGATAGGTTAGCTTTCCCCGAAAGTATGGTAACTTACCTTAACATCGTAGCCCTTCTTAATGGTGGAAAAGAACGATCCTGTGTATTATGGGAAAAGTTGAAGAGAAAACGTAAATGTTTCTCAACTGACGGGAAATGTAAAATACGAATAATAAAAACAAACAAAAACAATTATTTTCCTTGGATATAAGTATTTATAAATAGTTGAGCCTTTAGTTCACGTAGAGAGGACAAAGGTTATTTGCAACGTTTTGAAAGATGATGTATACCTTGGAAAGTAGACATCAAGACTGAAAAGTAACATAAGTAATGGGTTAGACTGCGATAGCCGTTATTTTAGTATGCTTCGTATTGGCTGCACTGGTTGAAGCTTTTCCAAGATTTTCTCCAGAGTATGGCTGTAGTGTTAGATCTCTTCAGGAGATGTTTTTCAATATGTATAGGAAGTAGTGTCAAAATTACTAATAAATCGGAGTAGGCTAAGTCTTTTCGGGATGAAATCATGTGTTAAAGGACAAATGTCGCAACACAACCTGTTATAGAATGATGTGCAGTCGGAGAGAAAGAAGAAAAAAAGCTTTAGTCTACGACATCTTGGAGTGGACAGGCCAAACTGTGTCAGATGTTGCTAAGGTGGCATGAGAAAAACGCACACTGTCCCGATGAGAGCTACTGCTCGAGGGGATTACATTTCTTTGCCTTTTTAACTTCGCAAAATTCACGTAATTAGTAGAAATAACTTCACTGACTTTTGTTTTTGTAGCGTGGATCTATCTCTCAGTACTTCTCCCAGTGAGTAATTTCAGCTCTGAGTACTGTCCATAAAACGAATTTTTGAAACGATGAAGGTGGAGAGGAAGCTTTAAAGGCAAAAATGTTTTTCGTTTCATTGGGAAAAAAGAAACATATTTCAAACTGTGTAAGAAACTTTCCCCATTACTAGGGAATCCTTATCAATGAAACATGTAATATATTTCTTTCAAATTACAATCATGCAGTCAATCGTACATTAGACAAGTAACATTAGGCCATATAGAATTCGCCGCGGTTGTCTTAATTTACTGTTGCGAGCCGCGGGTTTGACGCCGCGGTGGCCCCCGAATCGCAACTTTACTTCTATAAGTAACATTATGCCCCTACTTCTTTTGTGCTTCTTTTTTTCACTTCTTTTGTTTCAATTCCTGCAGCATCACTGTAGCGAAAAATGATTCCTTTTAAGCCAATACGGTACATTGTAACCCGTCATACCCCTATTCTACAAGAAAAGTGTTTGACTTGCTTGATTGTGCAGTTTGAACTTTAGAGGTTGTGAACGGGCGAACAAATGATATTAGGAAACCGGCGCGTTTACTACAATATTTATCAGATATATAGTTTCGGCTATACTTACTATTTCCCAAAATGTACATCTGTAAATAGAATGTAAAGATACAAATTAAACAGAAATAATTGTGTTGCTTTATATCCATTACTGTTCTTAAAGTCGCCTTGATATCTAAGGAATATGGTGTATATGAAGTAACTGCGCGCGACGAAGGGGCAAGCATAATATTCTATGTCAGAACAAATTTTTCGTTAGCCACTCGCGCATGCGCTATAATATGAAAACACGCGATTTGGTTAAACCGTATCACATGAGATCTTCTGAAGGTTTTGTTATGCGTCAAATTTTTCAGAATTGTAGTTGCCGTATCACATGTGATCACAAAGATGATTACCCAATGCAAAGTTCAGGCTGAAAATCGTGACAGAGGCAGACGGAAAAAGGACCGTATGGCATGTAGCAAGTTGATAAAGGAAGTTGTGGTGCTCTCAACCAAGTAAGTTAAGTAATTAGTATATATTACGATCATAGCAGAATTGAATTTTTTCCTGATCAGTGCGCGCAGTTAATAACTATTGGATACTTCTAGTAAAATAATATTTATTGCTTAAACAGAATTTGAAGTCAACTGCTTGCTATAAACAGTATAAAAGATGTCATGGTAAAATCACCTTAAGTGTTAAGTATTAAACGACTAATCTGCTGTATTTGTGTATGGAGCATTATGACTTGCAAGAAAGATTTTAATTTTCGGAATATTAGGTAGAAAAATGTGTAACTTTGCTGCCCTTTTAAATACGATAACGATCCGGAATATAAGTTCATCTTTGCAACCGTCTTCTCAGAATAATTAAGAGAAAGTTTGGTAACACGTATACTTATTTACGCTTTGCTCTAAAGTCAACCCTTCATATGGACAACAAGGGAAAGAAATCAAAGTGACAAGTCGTTGGCCACCTTAGCAAGAGATGCTTAACAAAAGGCAAGTTACACAATAACACAGTCAACCTTAATATTCCTGATTCGTCTTTCAAATTAAACCTCTTGACAGGATCGTGTATCCCCGCTGATACTGTTGAGTCGAGAATGCCTGGAAAGGAAACAAAAGTCATAAAGGCAATGTGTATTTGCAATAGTAAAACCTTACGTGTGCTTATTTGAAAAGGACACAAGACGTAAGCTTCCCCAATATGATAGCCACACCGTAAACCGAGAAATTAGTACTTAATATCTGCGGTTGAAAATTACCATTGTAATTGCTTGTCTCAGCAGCAATCGGTGCATAAAAAGTTTTTTATTGTTCTCATAAGGGGTTTGAAAAGTTTTAACCGTGTCTGGGTTGCACATATTTTCTTCGAAAATGCAGAAGATAGGTCCAATAAGTTTTATTCTTATGCAGACGAAATGAGACTACGGAAATAGCAAAGGGGACAAGAGAGGCTGACTATCAGCAGTGAAGTGTGTATGGGATTATTAGACATTGTATTTACTCATTCCAAACTATTGTGCCTATCTCAGTGTCCTTTCTGTAGTTTATTACCTTTACCAGGAGATTATGTCCTTGCCAAGGTTTGTCTGCTTGTTTGTCTGTCTGTCTGTCTGTTCATTAGCAAGATAATACAAAAACTTATGAACGGATTTTGACGAAAATTTCAGAAAGTGTTCGACCTTGGATTTTTACTATAGACTTCAGACAAAGAGTTTTCCCCTTTATCTGGGGGTGATCATTTTCAAAGTTAAAAAGAATAAAAATTGAAGTCAGAAGTTGCATGGGACACAAGAGGCTCAGTCTTCTCTCTCTTATGAGTACAGATGACTCGATTGGCGACTTTGCCATAAAAAAGTTCAAAAACTTATATTTTAATCATAATGTGGATTATATCATTGATAATTACAGTTCACTTAATGTTTTTGTTTGTTAACTTATAGTAGTAAATATTTTGATTCGAGGCCCAGTGACAGAATTACAGTCAGAGATTCCTGGTCATCTTAATCTGCTCTTGCGCCCATAGCATTTAATCTTTCTTTTCTGTCGGTTTCTGTAAGTTGTTGCATTTAGCAAAATGCTCCCTCTCTAACGTGCTATTAATTTAATATTCCACTTGTAAAAATTTCAGGAAAAATAAAGTAAAAAAAGTAACGCAAATAATAACAAAAAGGCTGACTTCGAGAAGAATATTTAAATAATGTAATCAGGATTAAGATTGTTACCGAAGATTTCAAATAGTGCATTTAGATCATTTGTCTTTTGCAAGCAATCCTTGTAAGTCATGATGTTGAGTGTAAAGATCCTTGGAGAGCTAGATCTACCTGGACGTTTCTGGTGCTCCTTGAAATAAAACTGACTCTACCAAAAACGGAAAGACTTTTCGTATTATTATAATGACCAAGTTAGTACACAATATTTCAATAACAGATCATTTACTATCATAAAAAGAATGCAATTTTAATTCAGGGGAAAAGTAGATAGCAAAGAAAACTGTTAAAAGCAAAATATTATCGTCTGGCCTTAAAAGAACAATGTCACAGGGCCACGTCATGGCAAGTACAAACTATGACAGACACCATCAATCATGACGTGCATAAGATTTAAACACGTCAATCAGCCAAAAAACATAGGGAAAATACAGTGATGTGCCATGAACATGAATGTCAAACGTCTGCTTATCAAGTAGGTGCTATATCAATTGTGCTGTCGAAGCAGTAACAAAAACGTGCAACCATTCTAATTACCAGCTCTGATCGTCTACAGTCAGATAAAGTATCTACCGTAGCTCACATAAAGGAAACAGATTACTTACCCCTGCTTTGAGCTGACGTACATCACTTACGTGACTCATCTGAGTCCTCTCTTTGGTACCGCCAATAATAATGAAATAAATACACCAAATCAAACTTTTTACGTACATTAATTTGTGAAAGAATTACATGTCAAAAACAAATGAATTATACAAAATGATTACCCGTTTTGCCTCAGTATTGACATGATCCTTATTGTTTTCTTTCTCTGACAGGAGTTTGGGTTTACTCGAGAAACATTTCTTGCCTTCCACATCTTCTGGCAAATTTGTCACATCTCTAATAAAGCAAATCACATAGAAGGAGCAACATGCATCCTACTTAACTCGTTTCTGCGCAAATATACAATTGTGACACAACTGGATGATTAAGACATCGTCTAGGTCCATCAAATTAATAATAGACAATTGACTATTCCTAAATTAAACGACTTAATAATGCATGAATCATAACTTCAATTATTGTTTTCCAGCATCAATGTTTGGTACTGTAGTACAAATGCAGTAGCTGGTCAGGTTTTGTATAGCAATCCTAACTTAGCAATGCGTAAGATGTATCGTAGCAAGTGCCCTTGTTTGTCTTTCCCCTTTAAGTTACGGTTTATAATTCATGTAAGATAGAGAAAGAGTAAAGCTTTAACATTAATTTAGTTCAATAAAAAGCTACAATAAGTCTGCTTATATTCAAACTTTGATTCTGTAAATTGTTTTCAAGCAATATCGAAAGACACTAATTATTGCTGCGTATCTTATAAAAACATGGGATGGCGTTTGTTCCAATAAAATGTATACCACATGGCTATAAAACACAGGACAAAAAGTTAAGAAGAGATCTCCATAAGTTTCTTTGCAAGCACGGTGAAAAATATCGTAGATTGTTTGAGAATAATGCAGTCAAACAGCAGAAGATTGCATTCTAACACCAAAGGAGAAGGAAAATCACTCTATACCAGACACTGCATTAAACAAAATAAGGAGCAAATTACTTTATCTGTTTTCTCTCTGAAGACATTTTGTTAAATTTGTAATCTTTGTGAGGTCCACTTGACTTCTTAAGGGGCTTGTCATCATTCATTGCATCCCTACTTTCCGCATCAAGTTTAATGCTTTTCGATAAATTTGTTGGCATACCAAGCCACAAGTTGCCTTGTGCATACGTGTCTTTTCTTACTCTGGGATTGGTAACACTCAACAGTTTACTGCGTTTTTGTGGTTCATCTTGAGAGGATGGTGGAGCAGCAAAAAGTGCCTGACGTTGACCTCCCCTTCTGCCAAATATAGGCACACGAGAAAGAGGCTGGAACTCTCCTAGTGAAAGAGAGTAAAATATATTTATCCGGTCAAATATTATTTAGAGATAACCAAAATACATATTTAGTTTTAGTCAAGTGGTTGCAGTTTCTGTTCCTGCTTCGTACCTTACTAAAATTTTACGTATATACTTTATCTGCCCATGAATAAGTTGAACTTTTGAAATGATTTATGAACATAAATATTCGCGTGTACATATACAGTATATATACAGTTCAACAGATGGAAATCCATTCCAAAGACTCCGGTTTTGCTTCTTCAAGCTTGTTTCGTGAATTTCTTAAATAATCATCAGGAAATGCTCCGCGCATTTACGTATTGAGCACTGTTTATGAGGAATTATCAGGACACGGAGTTTAAACAATATATATACATACACGCTTAGTACAACGGAATCAAATATTGACACGTCTTCTCTGACGATGTCACAAATGTTAGACGAAAGATAGACTAAACAGCCAGTCTTTCAAGCCTGAGAATTCTTAGCCTCAGTATTGTATTTATAAGTGGTTCAATGCCGTGTTCAGTATGAAGTATTTTTCTCAGTTCATCATTATTCGGTTCACCATTACTCGTACTGATTTTTCACTCTTTGGTTATTTTATCCTGAATATAGGGGATAACAAAGCCAATTCAAAGTAATAATTGATTTCAAACGAGTATTCTGTAGTGCTACAGATACTTTTCATATACATTGAAATGCTAGTAGCAAACGAAAGTAAACAGGAGAAAACAGTATACACACGATGATAAAATATATCTTGCACCTTGTGTCTACAATACTTTTTAATACTACGTTTACACTATAACTATTCTGACTGCTAAGCTTGTACCTAGGAAATTCGAATCAGAAAACATACATTCTTGTAAGTCATACTTTTTTATTGTAAACTCAGACAGTAGTTAGCCTAGTAAACTTGTTCGATTTTCACCAAATTGATTGTAATATCTTTTCACCGAAATATTACATTGGCTTCGTTTTCGAGGTTTCAAAGACCAACACGACCTTACAAGTATTTGTGATTTAAGTCCAAAACAACCTTAAAACTTTGACTAAAAGAATCTGTGAAATTTTGCTTGCACTGAAACTGTGGTGAATCGTTTTACTGAACTGCGTAAATGTCATCCTGCTGTAACTTTTCTTCCGTTTGCAACATTAAACCGCTCTGCCTACTTTTATCCGTATCCGTCAAATGTCTTAATCATTAAAGAATATGCCAGGTAGTGATATATTTACCGTTTTAAATATGTTTAGAGCACATGCTATTATATACGAAATTACGTACTGTACAGTAAATCACGACCGAGTCTAAAAGTCAGGAAGGAGCGGATATCAAACGACTGCTACGAATTTCTACAAAATTTGTCTACGATAAGAAAATATTCTCACCTCGAAACTGACTATCTGGGTCGCTCTGCATTTCTAATGGAAACGATAACCTTATATTCAAAGTTCTGTAGAAAAATACCACTAAATAAATAAGTTTATAATAACTTCACTTTCCATGTCATTCATTAAGCAGGTGAACTCCGTAAAAACACGACGGAAAACATGCAATTCGAATCAACACAGCATGGTTCAGATTTCGCGGTATTTCCAAAGAACCTAGTTACCAGATCTTTTCACATTGATGCTACCACATTATTTACATTTGCCTATGGGAAGACTCATAAATCGATTTGCAATCAGAAACTTCCAATTGACGTTTCGGGAGACAAGGGTCTCGTACTGGACGTTTCTTTTGTCATAAGAAATGTCGAACTTGAAACACACAAGAGTTCTAAGAGACTTCTGTAGGATGATTCTTCCTTGAGGATATTAAATACTAATATATACTACGCCCAGTATTCAATTAGTACCAAAGTAGGATTAAGGTCAAATACACTATTTACACCCAAATATTAAAGTTTTGAGAAATAACAATATGAAAGAATTAGACCTGTTGATGTCTCTCGAGAGGGTGGGTGTCTAGGAGAATCATCTAGGAGACAATCCTGGTTACGAAATAATATTGCGAGTCTTTTCTAATATAATGCTATAGCGTAAATTATTAACTCCACCAAAAACGGAAGTTATGTTTGTCTGGGCTGGTTTGTCTGATTATTTGTCTCTTTGTTAGCAATATTACCTAAAACGTTATAAACGGATTTGAATGAAGCTTTCGGACGAGGACAAGTCTGCTACAAAGAACAAATTATTTGCTTTGGTTGTGATGTCGACCACGGTCTCGATTGAGAAGCTTCGTTAGGGCTGGCAATTGGGGGGTTGCTGGGTATTTAAAGGAGTATTTCCAGGTAAGTGATCCTATGGTTTGGGGGACGTTTGCGCTCCCCAAGTGCTTCTAGTATAATAAATTGTGAAAGTAATAAGTGAAAGTAATGCTACTGTGTGCTTTTACAAATTGTGTACTATGATTTGCCCTGCTTACTAGGCACAGCTTATTAAAATATTCCACTAAACGATTGTAAGTAATGACCCTGGAAGGAAGAGTGCTAGAAAATAGTGTGACAAGCAGGTATTTCGAATAAGATAAAAATTTGCATGATTACTACCCTTATGAACGGGAAAAGGACCTATCCGCTAAATAAGAGCAAAATAATTGAAAGCAACGAGTGACGATACTTATTACTTCCAGAAAGATGACGAAAATATTCCATTTTCGTTGACGATTTCACACCATTACTTTTATTATTGTTATTACTTTTTTATGGACCTTACTGTTGCTGCTTCAACATGACCTTTTAGTACATAGTGCGAAAAATCAGAAATAACTTCTGAGACCTCGGTGAGTCAGGATACAAACCAATACGCCATTTGCTTTGCTTGCCAAAACCGTTTGCTTACATATTCAACGAGAATAAAAGAGGCTTTTCAAACTGGCATAACTTTGTCCTCATTTGAATAAGTTTCACTGACAGCCTTTAGTGCAGCTGCTTGAAACAGGAATAAAGACAGCTGTACCAAATGACAAGCATTGTCACATACGTAAATGAAAGTGAAGTTTCAAGAACTTTTTGTTAGTTTGTTTTTCAGGAAAAAAACGATTAGTTAACACATCAGTCCCAAATAACTAACTGTGAAACACTTGGCTTGTTATACTTGGTATTGTACCTGTTCTCCAGGCAAAAATTTGGGGCATACAGATGTTTGATTGTAAGGTTTGGAGCAGGAAAAATGAAATTACTAGGTCATACAGTTCACAAAAGACCCAATTTTTAACGTTGCATAAAGTAGTCTTCCTGTATATACCTCTTTCCTATGAATAGTCTAACCAATAAATCAAAGTTAATTGTCAAAATAACACGATTATCCTGGGAAACAATCTATAGCTCTCTGCCTATATAAGCTAATACAGCAGACCAGTGTTTAAAGTTCTGTCTGTTTTACCTTTCACTTTGATGGCATTGAACTGCTTCAAGCCACCTGAAGAATTTTTTAACATCTGAGCGTGTTGCAGGCGTCAACGAGTCTTAATCATTCATTAAGTGTAATTATATGTTTAGCTTTCAAAGTGTGCTTTGTCCTGCCTTTTTGGTAGCACCGATAATAGAGCCGTAAATGCAGTTTAAGCTAGATAATTCCATGTTATCCTATATAAAACTGCCGGTACAATATTATTGCTGGAGCAAATGATACGTAGATTGAACCGATAGAATCAACATCACACACGCAAAAGGTTATCACCTTAATACGGATGTCAGACGCCTTGTGTTAGGTTTTTATTCCAAAAGATGGCTTCTAATTCATGTTAAAAGGAACTTAATACAACAACATCGCAGGCCCTGAAAACGAGTTCATTTTTAGGAACACTTTGTAGCCGAACGGAGTTTCAATCCTGATAAACATAGAGCATAATTGCTAAACATAAAAAGTGTACTTAGCCATGGAAAATGGTAAGTATCTAAGGTAGAATTATTTACGATTAGTCTTAACAAGAAGGAAAATAGAAATAAGAATATTCGAAGTTACGTGAAGAACATTAGAAAATGATATTCTACGTGAAGCATCCAGTAAAGAGGGAACAGCCGTAGTTGAATGAATCCGATAGGTTCGTCAAGTATCGTTTTCGTGCGTTGTAAAAAACGTCATGGAGAAACTAGTTGCAGTTGTAGCTATAGCAAGAAAAATACGAAGAATCTAACAATGGTGTGCGTTAGAGACCATTTTCGTCAAAGTCAACATTATTAGAAAAAGTGATGTTATGGATATCGTTAGTACTTGTTTCTCAACACAGTATTTTACGATAGGGAAATCTAAAACAGATGATGCTGGTAGGACGGGTATTCAACCGAAGAATACTTTATTTCCGTGTTCAGGTGATGTTTAAGGGATCAAAAGAGTTAGATAAATTAACATAGTACCAGTTTGGTAAAAAGGATTTGTTTGTGTTTAAGTATTTTACTCGTCGTCAAGTGTGCCAGAGTAAAAGAGTTCATAAGGGTTGTTGAAGAGTATGTATATATTACACTCTCTCACCAGTAGCCTTTTTTATTGTCTAGACGAAAAGACAACACCAGTAACTCTTACCGTGGGAAATCGTGGTCTTATCCATTAGACCACCATTGGTCTGGTGTATCATGTGTAATGGGTAATTTATCCTTTCGCATAAACTATGCAATTTATAAGTACAGCACACAGTTTGTTACTGTAACTTCTAAGAACAATTGTTCATCTCAGATATTGTCAGTGTTAATTTTCACAAAGGGGTGGTTCATACACGGTCGCCATTGCAGTTATGCATTGATAGTCGTTACGATTACAGCATTCGTAATGATAAGCTACAATCTTAAATTTGATACCGTAGCTTTCCGTTCAACATGTATGCAGGCAAAATTAGACAACCTCAGGAAGTGAAAAAGCAAGGTTGATCATAACGAAGAGTAGTAGAGTATATTATACCATAGTATAGTATAGTATAGTATACCATAGTATAGTATAGTATAGTATAGTATAGTATAGTATAGTATAGTATAGTATAGTATAGTACAATATAGTATAGTACAGTACAGTATAGTATACCATAGCAAAGCATACCATAGCAAAGCATAGTATAGTATAGTATACCTTACCATAGCATAGTATAGTATAGTATAGTATAGTATAGTACAGCAGACATTGTCAGGAAGAAATGCTAGTGTGTGCTATCAATCACACGCAATAGTTTGTTGATGCGCGTGATTCCACACTAGTACAATTAAGACTTGTCAATGAGGTCAGCATGGTTTTTAACAATTAGAATTGTTACATATCAGCGCCATTGTTTGCAGTAAAAGATATTAATTTTGCCATAACATTGTCATGAAATGTTTCCCTTGGCAGTACACCGCGGAGGCTCGATTACCACTTTGGTGTCAAGTGGATTAAGCATGACCAGCCAGTAAAATCACTTTCTCTCCGCTGCAGTTCAATTTTTTTCAATTTCTCTTTCCATCCCCCCTTAACTTAACGGTCTTTCACAGGCTAGTGAAAAAACAAAAATGAAAAAAAGAGAGATTTTTTGTAACATTTTTCTTACGTGATACGCACGGTCAATGGCTCGCATTTTTGGGTTCGTGCATGACGGATGCCTGCACGTGTGATCGCATGCATTAAAATAAAATGTCTGGAACAGTGTACAATATTAAATTCCTGTCCACTTTGGCCTTGTAGGGCGAAAAAAATTCAGTGGACTGTTCTCTAAAATGGCTGTATATTTCACATATGCATTACACTATATTACGGTAGATTAATTCGTACCATATATTATTTTAGTACCATATATTATATTATTACCATATATTATTATGCAGTATGTGGTCATACAGTAAGGCTCAGTACGGTATAGTATGGAATAATGTGGTAAAAATTTAATATATGGTGTTAAACAAGAAGTACTGCACTGGCTTCATAGATATGAAATGTTCCTTACCTTTTCTATTGCTTCGCCAACACTATCTGGTAGTGGACCACTGTTCCCAATACAAGTCATACAGCCATACCCAACAATATCGAAACTACAAAAAACAAAATTACATCAAACATGAATCATATATCAAACATAAAACAAAATAATATCAAACATGCACGAATCATTCAACATAAAACAAAATAATATCAAACATGA